>APFE030987796.1:168696-228130 GCA_000404065.3 Pinus taeda
GTTCTGATGCATTTACTGAAGATAAGCTAACTAAATCATAAGATTACTGCATGTACGCTGGTTGCATTTAACACAGTCGCGTATATACGCGGATATACTGAACTGAAGCCGCGTATATAAATCTGAGTATGAAAAATGAAAAGTAACTAATTTGATAATACTGATTCACCCCCCCTCTCAGTATTATTTCCAACACATTCATTATAGAACACTTACGATCTTCTCACAAACAGATCATCATTGATCAAAAATGTGATCAATGATGATTCATTCCTTCATTCAATCTCTCTGTTAATTTGGTAGGGATAATACACATCAACTAGTTTTTTGGGTTATATATAGAACACACACTCTTATCCTATATTTTGAGTATCAACAAACATAGTAATTCTCAGATCCTCAATCCAGAGACTAAAAGTTATAAATGCACTCAATACTAAATTACACAAAGAAATACACAATCCACATTGTATTCGTATTGATAAATATTTACAAAAGAAACAATCACACTCAACTGTTTTCATTTCTCCCCTCACTCATCCATCCTATCTTTCCATCTGAATCTAACCCCTCACTCATTCCAAAAGATTACAATTTATACAAAATGCAGATTCATGAACCCATTTGGTTCAAATCCATAAATGTCTCATTCTTCCCTAAAGAATTTCTTCACTCCACTCTTTTCTCAAACAAATGTTAATTTAAGCTTTCACATTCCTCATATCCTATTCAAACCAGATAATCTAACTACTTGGCCTTTTCTCCACATAGGGAGGATCAATCAGCCACTTGTACCCTTTTCTGCTCAGATTTTGACAACAAATAAAACACTCTCATACATTTAAATTAATAAAATTAATTAATCTTTTCTCTTCCAACCCTTTGCTAGCCACAACATGTGAATCAAACCATCACATTGCTGACTAGGTCTAGATGCTCCTGCATCAGACTCCCAAAGTTGAAAGTTTTCATGGCTTCCTGGTCATGTGTTTCTTCTACTGATCATCTAGTATCTCAAACTTTATTTTGTAACTGGTCATCACTTTCATCGTGCTGCTGATTCAATTCTTCTGCCACTGTCACTTCCGTTCTTCCAGGATTCCAAATCTTATGTTGTTGTTTTCCACTTTCCTTGTTGATAAAAAATTCTTTTGTTAATTTCTCTTCCTTGTTTTCCCTCTTATTAACTGACTTCATCTTCCACACTTTCTCAACTTCCAACTCCACTAATATTTTTCTGTTGTACATTCTCCCTTACCATAGAAATTATGAAATTCTTGTCCAATTCTTCTTCACCTCTATCATTTAAAAACTATTTCTTGTACTCTACAACTTCCCTTTTATTATCATTCAATATAATCTTCCCCTTCATCTTATCAGGTTCAACTAATAACTTTTCCAGTAATTTCAATCTTCCCTCATCTCCAATAAGCATATCATTTGCATATGACTCCTCGTCCCTATATAAAACCGAATTTCTGCCACAATGATCATATTTAAAGTTACTATGGATTTCTGTCTCCACATATAACTCTACCATCAAGCCCTTATACCGATCCTCTGCAAAATTTATAAAACTGTCAATAATTTCATTTGAGCACTTTTCTGTTTATCACCGGATATTCCTTATTTTCACACAAAAATGTCATTCAACAATTCAAGAATTAAAATCTCTTGAAATATATCATTGTGAAGTATCCTTTCACCTTTTGTACAACTAATTAATGTTGTTTCATCTTCACCTACAACAAAAACAAAATTCTGGTTTTCTAAAGCTTCTTCATGGTTTACAGATTCATAAAAATAATCCACTTTAAAATCATAGAATTCTTGAATTTCTGTATTTGTCAACATCATCATACATTCCTTCACATTTTCCATACTGTCTGGATTTTCCACTGAAGATAATTCATTCTGGTTATCATCACAAATTTCCATTTGTTTGTCTTCGGCTTACTTAATCATGACAATTGCCCTGTCAATACCATCATTCTCAAAAGTATTAAATACATGCTCAAAATATCCTTCTATTTCAACTATTTCCTCAAACAGTTTCACTTCTTCATCAACATGCATAAGCACATTGTCCAATTGTTGTTAATCACCTATCACACCTAAAAATACATACATCATGTCAATTTCAAAAATACAAGGATCTTCATATGAACTCTCATTGACCAAACTTCATGCTCCTTTGAACTATTCGGATAGTTCACTAAGTTATTGAGAAATTCTTCCTCAACATCTCTGATTTCCTTTTCATCAAAGAAAACTTTTGGGACTTCAGCTTCTTGACTTTGCTTGACAATTTCATCATAATTCTTCAAAACATCCCCCTGTCCTTCACAATTTCCTCCAGCACTGATTTTATCCAAATAAGACAACAATGTCTCCTTCTCTTCTATGATAAGACTTTGATCTTTCAAAGATTTCCTTGACTTAACTTCTTCACTTGAGTTCCCTATGTCAGCTTCTCTTCTCTTCACTTCACAACCCTACAATGCATTAGCTTCTCTCCCTCTGTCCATTCTCCATTGGTTTTTTATCCATGTTAATATTCCTTCTAACATGATCCAATACGTTTTCACTAAGAGAATACACAACCATTTACTCATACCTTTTAATTTTCTCCACCAATTGAAGTCTTGAAAGTATTACTGCATCTCCTTTTCTGTTTTTCTTGTCTTTGCCTCTTTGAGAGAGTCAATTTCATTTGGATGCATACCTACAACTTTACATTCACACAAATAATTAATCCAAAAATTATGAGATTCTCTTGCCTATGAAGATACTACCAACACCTTTCCCTCATTTTGATCGGTGTATATCATCTCTTCATCACTATCATCACTGTCATCATCGTCTGCTTCTGCAAGGAGAGATCCTTTCTCTAGTTCACAAATGTATTCTACTCCTTCATCCTCAACTTTTCGGAGTATTAATTTCTCAGCAAATAATTCTCTCACATGCCGCTTAACTCTCTTCCCCACATAAAATCCTTGTTTCCATTCTTCTTTGATTCCTTTTAGTACTAGCTTCTTCAAATGACTAAGTTCTTTCATCATCTCATCCAACTCTATGTCCATTTCTTCTTTACTCATTCTTTTGATTCCAACTGCTTTGGCACTCTTTTTCCTCTATCTATGACTTTCCTCTGTACCCCTGTTATGACTATCAATAGTCAATCCATTTCTTCCTCTGGTTAACTTCCCTTGTTCACTATTGAGTTGCAACTAGCCCTTTCTTTCATCTGTAACAAGTCTCCTTCATGCCTCACCAAACTTTTCTGAGTTTAGCCTTTTGGCATCTGTTGGTTCTTTCCTCGAACCTTTCACTAACTAGTAATTCTACCTAGCACTCCTCTTGCTGGAAGTGTTATCTTTAAGACAACTCTACCCATAATCACAATTGTGGAGCTACCTCAACAACTTCTACCCAACCGTAGTTGGAAGTTGTTCTCAGCTTCTCTTTAACACTCCTTGTTCTAGGCTGTTGCATCTTCAATTGCTCACTTCCTTCTTTCATTCACTAATTTCATTTACTGTTGGGTATTGTCACTTTTACTCATATGAGAGTTCTTCTTGCTTCATATTCTTCAACATAGATCATGTGCTACGATGCTGATACAATTCATTCTACCTTCCAGCAATTTCGCTGCTTCCATTGACCTGTACAATCTTATCTCAAGATACATCAAAGTACCTCTCAAACCTGCCAATTTTCCTTCAAAGATGTCTTAAAACTAATTCCCATTCCATCAGTTAAATCTTTTCCAAATGATTCATCTGTTCACTATTTCATTTAAACTTCCCCATTCAAAAGACTCCATACAGTCAGTAACTATTCTTCATCTTACAATTAAGATTCAATTTGAAATTCACCTATATTTACAAATTCATGACACACTACAAATTCCTTCTAATAATCCGTTGTAAGCAAATCCTGTCTTGCTTCTACAAATTCCAAAATTCATCCCATGTAGTGGTTCTTCTTGCAAATCTATCAAACCCAATCTTTATTCTTTCAACCATCAATATCATTGTCTTCAAGAATACTTTAAGCAATCCTTAATCATTAAAATTCTTTGAATCATTTAAATGATTTCAGTCATAACAATCCACTCTTCTATTTGAATTTAAATTCAAAATCATGTACTCCAATCTACCTTTTAAATCAAACCAATCTTTCAATCAAATTACATGGAAATTTCATTTTCCTGAAAGGAAATTTTCACTCCCTTGTTGGTCTTCAAACATCCAAATAAAGCTCTATAAAATTACAAAATAAACCTTCTTACCAGATCTGCAATATCTTGTAGTAATTCCCAGATTTCAAAAATTCTGGCAGAATATCAAACTTCCTCTAATTAATAATTCTAACAGGTATCTCCAATGTTTTTCCGATGATCCCAAGACTTTTCCCTTATAGTTTCTCTGCTGAAATTGCTTCATTTGCTTCTTTCTCACGGATACTTGCTGAGAATAAAATTCAGCCCTTCAACCAAACTCCACAGAGCATTGGTCTAGCTCTGATATCAAAAATGATGCCAGAAAACTGAAATCCTATCAAAGACGCCATGGGGACCTACGGGTTATGCCCCACATTGGAAGCATTTGGATTGGTGGATTTTAGAAAAAACCCGACCAATCACCAAATAGCGGAATAACACAGAACCCGCAAACGAATGCCAGACCCACTCCGAACGTGTTCAACCGGAACCCAAATAAAATAAATCCCAGTTCAATTCTTATCGGGTCCACCTTTCCCACAAATATTATCAGATTAATTCTCCGCCAATTATCTTACCCTTCAATACAACGGTTGATGGTTCACCCGACCAACCAACGTACTCGCCGATCCTCCACCATTTGATCAAAGCACATTTGATCCAACGGTTAGCAATGATATCAGACAAGAATCTTGCGCTATGTTTAACCGCCCTTGCGGAGCCGATAAGGAATATAAATCCTTGATGTATAAATGTTCGGGTCCTATTTTGGAATTAAAGTTTGATCACTTTATGACCCAATGTCCGTTGGATATAAGAGGCCATCAAATCGATGGTTTGCGGGACTTCACTAGCACCTAGTTTAACAACGAGCTTAACTCCCATAGTTGACTATGACCTAAGAGTTGAATATGAGATCGACAGCTAGGAGTGAGTGTGAGGCTTCAACCACAATCAAGGAATCCATAATCTCCTACCCCCCACAATTGTTGATCATCGTCGAATCTGCAAGCCAACGAACGGTCTTGATTTATTTTGGGGTTTCTTCATGAATTATCAATCAAGTCAATCTTTTGATGTTTCGGGTATGTTTCTTATATTAAACCGCATGCACATTCATTATAGAACACTTATGATCTTCTCACAAACAGATCATCATTGATCAAACCTATGATCAATGATTATTCATTCCTTCATTCAATATTTGTCTGCTAATCTGGTAGGGATAATCCACATCAACTAGTTTTCTGTGTTATATACAGAACACACACTCTTATCCTATATTCTGAGTATCAACAAACATAGTAATTCTCAGATCCTCAATCCAGAGACTAAATGTTATAAACACACTCAATACTAAATTACACAAGGAAATACACAATCCACAATGTATTCATATTGATAAATATTTATAGAAGAAAAAGTCACACTCGATTGTTTTCAGTTCTCCCCTCTCTCATCCATTCTATCTTTCCATATAAATCTAACCTTCACTCATTCCAAAAGATTACAATTTATACAAAATGTGGATTCATGAACCCATTTGTTTCAGATCCAGAAATCTCTCATTCTTCCCTAAAGAATCTTCACTCAAATATTTTCTCAAACAAATGCTAATTTAAGCTTTCACATCCCTCATATCCTATTCAAACCAAATAATATAACTGCTTGGCCTGATCTCCACACAGGGAGGATCAATCAACCACTTATACCCTTTTCTACTCAGATTTTGACAAAAAATAAAACACTCTCATACATTTAAATTAATAAAATTAATTAATCTCTTGTCTTCCAACCCTTTTTTAGCCACAACATGTGATCATACCATCACATTGCTGACTAGGTCTAAATGCTCCTACATCAGTCTACACCCAGTGTTCAATCTACATCACCTTTGGCCATACTTTCCACCATTGTTGGACACATCTGACATTGCAGAAAACCTCACGCCAATGGAGATCAACCCAAACTACATGGAATAGGCCACCACTGATCATCTCATGGACATGTAGATCAAGAACACTCGCCAACAGAGGATCCATCTATATCAAGTTTTAAAAGTGGGTCAGCTCCTTCACCAGGGTAAGAGTTTCACCAGGGACGAAGTTCAATAGAAATTTCCTCACCTGATGGATGCTCTGCACATAATGGGGACCATTGCTTCCTAAGGAGGGAGGAATGATCCAGGTGGATATTGGTGACCACCCCGCTATTCCATCTAGACCTCAATCGGTTTCATTTATTTCCTTATTTATTTCAACATTTACTATTGTTAGCAGTTTTTCGAGTTCTGAACGTCTGGAGAATTTTTGACCCACCAAATGACATTTTTTTATGTCTGTTGTAGGCCCGTAGCTCACAAATCTTGTATTACTTCGAGATACCTTTCCAGAAAGGTATCGTGCATGCAAAACGGAGATAATATGACCAAGTTACGAACCTGGGAAGTTGGCTACCCAACTAACGCCAACGAGCCCCACGAACTCTTGGTGTTACATCTCCTCCCGTTAGGGTTTTAGTTGTTTAGGTTTTTCTCTTGTTGTATAACAATAAATAGGCCATTAAGCATCATTTTAACATAGTTCAAAGGCATGTAACCACCACATCTCTTCTCATAGATAACCTACCATTGCTCAAGCTATTTTATTTCCATTTTGTTTGTAAGCATATTTCAATATTTTGATATTAATGAAATGAAGTGTTATTTTTGCTGCATCTCTATATTTATGGTTATATCTAGAATTTGTTTCATTCATGTTTCAGTTCAAATCATTAATCTATACTCCTTTTTTTATGTTAATAGAAAATAATTCTTTTTCCCCTGGAAGAAAAAAATGAAATCAACTTCACTAATTTCTAGATGCATAGAGTCACCTTTTTCGTCATTAACACAACTATCTAACAAAACTCAAATTTACATTTTTCGAGGACCTAGATTTTAACATCCCTATGTATCCATCCTAAATAGTATGTCCTCAAATAAGTAAGGTAGTGAGTGCTAATATTGGAACTAAATTTTTGAAATTACTTTGGGAATAAAAATGAGAATTATCTACTATTTATAGTACTATAACTTTTATTTGGAAGAAAAACCTCTAGAATGACTTCCAAATGTCAAGTTTGAATAACAGACATACTCATTAAGTAAGATATAAACACAATTTTCGCTTCACTTAGGGCTTCTAAGAATATATGTAGCATCAATTATGAACATTATTCTATTTTCCAAAGTACCATGTTGTGGTTCTCCAACTTCTACAAATTTCTTATGAGAATAATTTGTACACATACATTAATAATACAAGTTCCATTTCCAAAGTTAAATATGATTTTGGTAGTTTTATATGAGCTAATATTTATCATTCTATGAAGCTACCTTGGAGAATAATGTTTCAATAAATACAAAATTCCTACCATAATATTCTAATTTTTTCCATCCCTATTACTTTTTTGAAAGTTGGATTTTGGCTAAAATAAAAATATCGCACTTTACATCGGTTAACCCTAATTACAAATTACAATTGAATTGTTACCGAATTGATGTGAGTTCCAATGGAAAACATGACTTTAGAAAAAGGGGATTATGTTGACCTCCTAATTAATGGTCAAGTTATTAGGCTCGAAAGGGTTGACTATATGGAGACCATAACTTATTATGCTCAAGAAAGTCTTAATTTAGACTATGTTACAATTTTGATAATTAATTTCACTCAACCATTTGATTCCAGAGGATGTTGATGAAAGGGACATTCATCAACGGAGGGTCATTATTTGAGGCTCAACATAGGTAAATCAAAATATTGAAGAATGTGCTAAGTGTTATTGATAGTACAATAATGGTTTTTCTTGATCAAATACTAAGATTATTTACTTTGGTTTACAGGTGAAAATGGTTCTTCTACACTTTCTATTGGAGACAAGGTAGATCTTTTGCAATGTTGAGAGAAGGTAGGTGAGGGCTCCATATTTAATACAAATCTTGGGTAAAACGTGCATGGAAGTATGGTAAATAAAGGATGCATAGTGGTTAAAATTGAGAAGGTTTTAAAAAATGTTGCTCCTCTACCACATCCATCAGGATTTGAGCATACACTAGAGGCTACATTGGAATCTTTTGAGATTTGTCTAGAATTAGTTTTGGAACCTCACTATCATGATGATGCCATAAACATTCCAAAGGATAGGGTTACATTGATGTGTGAAAAGGTTTATCTTACATATGAATTCAAAGGAACAAGCATGTCCATTTCAAAAGGAATGATAGTTAGTGTCCATAAGGTTGAGATGGTTCAGGGTGAAATATTAGATGGCCAATAAATAAGTTAGTAAAAAACAAAGGTGAGATTTTAAGGGTCAAGAAAAAGTTCACAGAGCCACCCAAGGACATGGTAATATGGGATGTTATAGAGGACACAAGGCTTCCCTTAGATATATGAGATGGGGACACTTATCATGAAGAAGATCTAAACTAAATTCATTTGCATGTAACAAGGCCATATAAAAGGGTTAAATGAGTTGTGGCTACCAAACGGATTGTGTAATTCCAATCAAAAATAGTTGAAGAGAATGAAATTCAACTTTTGGAAGCAGCTATGTATTGCAAGAAAAATTGACTTCAACATCATTGCAGATAGGAGCACCATTGTAGCAGCTAGAAGTGGCTTGAAAGACATAAATAAAAATGTTATCAGGGAATTTCAATTGAATCCACTCCTCTTAAATAAAATCATGTTAGAGAGCAATTACCATGGTCTACCACCTATTGTTAGAAAAGTAAAGGACATGATATTTAATGGAAATATTATTTTTCAGAAAGAATCTCACAAGATACATAATATTCCTCAAAGCACCTACTATAACCACCAATGTTGTTTAGAACATGGATATATTAAATCCATTCATGGTAACACCAACGCCCGCAAAGAATGTGCACAAACCATGGCAGAAAGAGAAATATTGCACAAGATTGTAATCGATAATTTTGATTTTTCACCAAATGAAATGTCAAGCTGAATAAGATGGAAAGTATTATCCTTTAATATTGTTTCCTTCAACTTACACACGAATTTCTTTGTTGAAAGAGATAAATGATGCTCTCAAAATCTCAAGTAACCATCAATATCAAAACAAAAAATGAGCAAGATGTGGAATACTCATTTTTAGGATATGGCATTTTCAAAGAAGACCAAATTTAGTAAATGTAGTGAATGTATTGTATTGAAAGCACAAATGAAGCCATCGGAAACAAAAGAGTTGGAAGAAAAGGCATGAGGTAGATTAAAGAAACATAAAAAGACAAATATGTGTGGAAGATATTGCTACTATTCACACAAACTAATGTTAGAGTGGCTTCCAAAGTAGTATTTGAGCATTATCCATGATACAATGGACAAAGCAAATACTTCAATCCTAAGTCTATGTTTCAAACCAAAATATATTGCAGGAATAAAATTATGTTTGTCATTGACATGTATGCTAACACATGGGCAAAAGACAAGAGGTTTTGGTCAATTCTCCCTACCATTTGTACATATGGGATCAAAAAATTTTACATAACTTGCAAAGGGCTTGAGGTACCTTAAAGACCCACACCTTGGTATGTATGGAAATCTACTTTATGAGATTGGAAGTTCAAGAAACCTCATTTCAATTACATTACTTGACACTTGTATTTACTCAAAATTTAAAGTGTATAAGGATGATTTTATGTCTCCTGGTGTTAGAAATATGTTGTCATTGATGGCAATAGATGGAAAATATGGTCATGTATGGAAAAGGAAAAGGTGGTCAAGGTGAAGAGACTTTGAAGCCATTATCATGGAAGAATATCAACTCAAGTGTGCTTGGGACTCACTCAGATGGATAAAGCTCGAAAAGATATTTATAGTGATATATTGAAGTCTAAAAATGACTTCCAAAATCAAAATTTATTGAATATCAAAGCTAAATAATTGAAAGAGGAGAAGAGTCAAAGAAGGGCAAGGTTTGAGTCAGTAGTGTTTCAAGTTAGGCCTTTAGCCTAGTCGAAACTTAGGTCATTGAGATCAAGAACAGTTGTGAAATAGAGAAAAAATCTTCAACTGTTATCGGGAAATCTAGTGTCTATGCAGAGCTGCTAGTAACACTAAGACAGGTAGCTATCTTAGAAACAAACAGATTAAAGTTACTTTCATTTTCCTTTACGAGATGTAGATAAGAGAGGAGCAAAGGGTACCAACCTCAATCTTTCACTTGGTTCCTTCTTGTTCCTTCTCCCCTCTGGCAGATCTTTGCCGCTCTTTCCTTGACCACTCCGCTTCAAAGAGTCCCTGTAAAGTCAAAGCAGCATAATACCTTCAAAGTGCAGAGATCTACAATCATAAACAATATAGGACCAGATATATATTGACCACACAAATGCACATATTACTAGACATACAATAATGTGGAGGAAAACTTAAATAGCTTTATTGATACAAAGATTAGAAGAGAGGATTACAACCCATTGATCTGACCCAGTGTCATCCTCCCAGCATGAAAGCCCTTCTTCACTTCATGAAAATCTTAGATCACCTAACACTACGATATTCCACCAGGAAACCAACAACACTTCCTTACAAGATACAAGATTCCAGCCTCTGGATCTCTGGGATGAGGGATCCATATATAGATGATTGCAGGGGGGTGAGTTAGCTTCTAGGATTTTGATTAGTGTCTTCTCTCTGATAGTTCTTGATTCCACTTGGAGATTGATGATCTCTTACTCATCCTTGGGCGAATTCAGTGAGGCAAGTGTCACAGGAGAAGTTTCTGGAAGATTCCATGATCATCCACCTTGCAAACTGTCTTGGCCATTTGTCTACTCTTGCCCATCGCACCCTACAGAAGGGCTTTCCATTATGCATCACAGTTTTTTCACTGAGCAGGTGAGATGCATCGCACCCTTAGCACTGAGAAATCTGTATGGTGCAATTTTGACCAGTTCTAAGCAGTTTTCTATGTAGAACTTCTAGGAGATGATGTAATCAGTTGACCTTGTTCCTTTAGGGACTCAGAAGCCCTTGGTTTATGGACATATATGATTGGGGTTACAGTGCCCAAATATGTCTATAACACCAACCCCCGACCCCCAACCTCTTTGGGACCCAATACAAATGGATAATGACTTCAATAGGGTGACATGGAAGTTCCATGGAATTTGGGCCCCAAAGGGTCGTACTCAGTGAAGCTTACATGTTTATTTGGTTTCCATCGAAATTTAAAAGGAATTGACCCATGGTCAAGTCTATGAGCTATTTGTGCCTTCATGAAAGTCAATCCTCTAGACTATGGTTTGTCGAAAGAGTAGGTTGACCTCCGACCTCACAACCTATGTATAGTTTCAAAGGTCATGGTCTGATAGTGTTGCGGGATGATGGTGGAAATCAAAGTAGTGCAGTGGAAAATATTTTTATTGGTCAATGGCAGAGCCCACCTAACATCTTGGCCTGGCGGTAGTAGCCTAGTGGTAGTACCCCAACAATTTCAAAGAATGCCCAAAGAAAAACCATGGGACTCTTAGAAAATTATAAAGGAAAATAACACAATAAAAAGGCCTTGAGACCCTTTCTCTCTCCTCCCTAAGAGATGACAAGTGGTATCATATAATTCATCAAAAAATATGTCAGTAACAAGCCAATAAGAGGTGGACATGTGGAAGTTGATTTTGGCCTTTTTGAATTGTCGGGTGGAAAATTTCTAGGTTACATGTATCTCCACTCAAACAGTGAGACATGGCATATGTGATATCAGCATGACATCATCCTGCTAGTAAGACCCCAAAAGGTTTGAAGAAGGAACAATGGAGGACTTGTGGGTTGACTGGGCATCAGGAAGGTGTGGCTATGTTAGAGCCAATTCAGCTCAGGAATAAGTTTTATTAGCATGTAGTAAAGGTGAGAGGACCCCATCAAGACATAGCATCCCTCCGGAATGATCCTAGAAGGAAATAAGAGTGTGCAGAAGGAAAGGGTTGGGACAACATAGTCAAGACATGTCAACAGTTCATCTAGGTAGCTAACAACCATTGAGAAGTGAAGTGGGTGGACTCCATTAGCAGCTCATCCCGCTCAATGGAGCTTGAAATATTTAAAGGAGTGCAATAAGGAAAGCACAAGGATTGAGTAGTCGGGACACAACAACAACATACATATCAGAGTGTGAACCAATGGGAGAAGTCGAAATACCATCTCCATATGATAACTCACCTTGTAAGCTAGACCCTGGCGATAATAAAAAGGAACACAAAGGAAGAGTTTCGATTTATGGAAAGTGACAGAGTCGGGAGACATAAAAGTGACCAAGAAATGATGATCCCTTCAAGTCATAGAAAGCATGTCCAAGACATGGTTGTGTAGTGAATTTATGTGTTGTCAACACTGAGGGTGCAGAGGTAGTCTATAGTGTTAAATTATCCCTCAGGGCTTAAAGCGCAAAGGGGCCAACAAATTTGTATTTGGATGTATTTATATATATAAAAAACACTCAGCCCACAAAGCTTATATGCAATGTTAAATAAGTTGTAGTCTATGTTTAAAGCCTTTGGCATTGTGGATGAATGAGTCAATAGCTTTTGGAGTTTGGAAAGTTAAGCCAAACATAAAGGCAGAGCACTAAAGCATGAAATTGATTGCATGAATGAATTGGAAATAGTTAAGAGACAAATTTATCATTTTGGATAAATTTGTAGATTCATCAAAATTAGAAAGTCACAGCTAAATCCTGTTATGAGCTAGAATAACCAAATTAGTAAAAAAACTTGGAGGAGTTTAGAACAACAAAATTAGAGTCTGAAACTTGGATAGCACATCTAGAATACTGAAATGAACAAGACAAAAGTAAAACTTAGAGACTCATGAAAATATTCAAAGTGAAGTTAACTAAAATCTCATGCCAAAAATATCAAGCCAAATTCTTTATAAGCAGAATTTATTGAAGTTAATTGCAAGAGTTTGGGTGCAAGACTTGGTGGTGAAGTGAGGTGTTGGCATGCTATTTTGATGATGTATTTCTCACTAATCGCAGATTGTTGAAGGTCGTGTTGGAAAAATTGTTTTATTTTGTAGGTGTTAGGTTCCTATAATACTATTGTAACCTCTTATTAGTGCAACCCCCTTATTATATTGTTGTTCCCATGTAGTACCCATATTGTTATTATTATGCCCCATAGAAGCCCAATATTGTTATTGTTCTGCCCTTACAGTATTATTGTTATGTCGACTCTGATTATATTATGACCCCTTAGACTCCTATATATAGAAAGGAGGTCTTGTCATTTATATCATCCAAGAATTGTCCATTTGTGTAATTTAAAGGAGGTTGCCCCTTCAAATATGCTGAATTCTAAGGCATTTAGCTTTCTTTTCTATCTTTTTGTGAACTATTTTCATAACATTTGGTATCAAAGCTTTGGATTCTAGGGTTTCACTACTCCAAATAGGTCATCGTGGAATTTTCACTATATCTTTTTTTTGCGATCTTTTAGAAGCTAAATAAAAAACCCATGTGATCTGACATCTCACTGAACTTCGAGTCTGAATTTCCAATCTTGTCTCACTATATTTTCAAAGATCTGATCTGAGGACATTAGTTTTTTGCAAGCTCGAGAGTTCCATCTCAAACAGGTCATTGTGGGATTTTCGCTATAATTGTTTTTCTATGAAGTTTCAGACTCTGAAATTAAAACCCATTTCAACCAAAAACTTGGTGAAACTTGGACATGAATTCTAGATCTTGTTTCACTATATTTCCAGAGATACAGTCCAAGACATTTAGGGTTTCTGCAGGCTCCCGAATTACATCTCAAATAGGTGGCCTTGGGAAATCCTCATAACTTTGTTTTTAAACATATGATTGAAATTTCGTGAGAAGTTATAGAAAGACAATAGACTTTAGCTTTGTGTGTATCGATTTTAGGTCTTAAGGTCGAAACAATGACACATGGCACTTTGTACAAGTTTGCTCTACTAAACAAGTCTATAATCAGGTCATCGTGGGAGGTTTGACATAACTCTTCCTTGGAGAATCCAATCTTGATCAAAATTGTGGGGTTAGAAAGAGGACTGGGAAGGCTACCGCGCAACGTAATTTTGGACCTTGGAGAACCAAAATTACAGAGATACAATAGATTCAAGATCGAGCTCCTAAAGTCAAGAAAAAACGATATGAGGAAGTTTGATGGTAAGGATCTAGTAAATTAGATACTACGGATGGAGCAATATTTTGATCTACATAGTGTACAACTGTTACAAAATGTACATATTACATTTTTATATTTAGAACAAAATCAATTTTTACGGTATAAAGGGATTTTTTCTCATAAACCACTTGTCACTTGGTCAATTTTCATAGAAGAAATGATAGCACATTATGAGGACACAAAGAGTAACACCTTCTTTAGCCAATTGATAAATCTCAAACAAAAGTGTTCAATGGCATAGCACATTGAGGAATTTCAAAAACTGAATATAAGGGTAAATGATATTCTAGAGAATTAAAGGGTTGATGTCTTCATAGGGACTTTAAAGGATAACATTCGACATGAGGTTTGTCTTTGGGAACCTGATTCATTGGAGAAGGCATTCAGGTTGGCAAGAAAAATTGAAAGCGGAATTATGGAAACAAGGAATCCTACCTCACAACTATAAATATGGAAATTTTTTTGCTCCTAGCCTTCCACAACCTACAAGGTTTACACAACAACAATTGGAAGAAAAAAGAGAAAAAGCTCTTTGTTACAGTTGTGATAGAAATACACTAAAGGTCATAAGTGGGCCAAGAAGAAATTATTTTACATAGATTGTGAAGAGGTGGAAGAAAAGGATTAAGAAACATCAAAAGAAGAGGATATACACCAGGAACCAGCCCTAGATAAAGAAGAAATGAATCCGATCATATCTTGTAAAGAAATGGCAACAATTACCACTCCTCAAACTCTCAAGATAGAAGGACATATCAAGAAGAAAAAGGTTCAAGAAGCAAAAGATCACATCGAGCACCAAGAAATGAATCTGACAATATCTTGTAATGCATTGGCTAGAATTACCACTCCTCAAACTATCAAGATAGAAGGACATATCAAGAATAAAAAGGTAATAGTATTGATTGATTCGGGCAATACCCATAATTTTATTCATTGTAAGATAGCCAAGGAATTGAATTTTCCTATATCCAACACCAGAGTGTCAAGTGATGGTTGCAAGTGGAGGAACCATAAATTTCTTTGGAAAGTGCCATAATATCAAGCTATCCATGGGAGAATATGTGTTGAATAGTTCAATGCTTTCCATTCCAATGGGTGGTGTTGATGTTGTACTAGGATTCCAATGGTTACAATCCTTGGGTACAATAGCTTTTAATTTTCAAGAAACTTTCATGAAATTTTCTTCGAAAGGAAAGGAAGCTGAATTAAGGGGTATCACATGGAAACCAAGAAATATAATCAGCTCTAATGGAATGACAAAGCTTTTAAATAAAGAATAAAGAGGCGTAATTGCACAATTATATTCGCTAGAGGTTCCCACATCGAAATTGTCTATTTCTCCATATCTCCAAAAAGTCTTGGACAACCATTCCAAGGTATTTGAGACTCCCCAAGGCCTGCCACCTATTGGTGATCATGATCATGTGATTCGTTTGATTCCAGGAAGCGTTCCTCCAAACATCAAGCCTTACATATATCCATATGCCCATAGGAGTGAAATTAAAAGTATGGTTGCCAAAATTCTAGAGGTTGATATAATTATCCAACCAAATTCGATAAATGAAACAAGGGATGAATGGAAGAATGACGAAGCAGGGTGGGAACTCATTCAAAAGTTATCGAAGATTCAAGTTCAAACCATATTTCCAAAACTTGACAAGGAAGGAAAAATCATATTGGAACCTGAAGCAGTCGCAAAACCGAGAAATCGGCAGCTATGAAATTGATCAATTTCAGAGTATCTCATCAAGTTGAAGAACTTACCCGATGAAGATTCCACATGGAAGGATGATAATTTTATACGAAAGCATCCAAAAATACTCAACCGTTGAGGACAACACTTTTTGAAGGAGAGGGGCATGTTAGGTCCCTGTACTGCTATTGTAACCCCTTACTATTGTTAGTGAAACCCCCTTATTATATTGTTGTGCCCATGTAGTACCCATATTGTTATTATTGTGCCCCATAGATGCCCACTATTGTTATTGTTGTGCCCTTACATTATTATTGTTATGTCGACTTTGATTATATTATGATCCGTTAGACTCCTATATATAGAAAGAAGGTCTTGTCGTTTGTATCATCCAATAATTGTTCATTTGTCTAATGTAAAGGAGGTTTCCCCCTCGAAGAGATTGACTTCTAAGGTGTTTATCTTTCTTTTATATCGTTTTGTGAGCTAGTTTCATACTAGTAAGTAGAGGTGGCATTCATGATTCCAGTTTGAAAATGGATGAAGGATTAATGATTTATGTTAAGAAAGTTGTAGCTTGCAGATGAGGGGTTGGTACTCCTTCCAATAGGCACTAGTAAATATTTGGGGTTGTAGCTCCATTCAGTTGTAGATATTAAATCAAGGAGTTGTAGCTTATTGGTGGTTGTAGCCAAAGAAATTTGGAACTACAAGTTGTAGATTGCTTTGTCAAAGAATTAAAGAGCAGTTTGGAGAATTTGTTTGTTCATTTTGTTAATGATACTATTTCATGTCATGCTCATGTGAATGAATTGTTTATGGTGTCCTACCACTTCCTGTCCGACTTGCATGTGTTAAGAATGTTGCCAATGTTCATCCTTAGCCAAGATCAAATCTCCATGAGATTCATAGATTTAATGTGATTGATAAGTGACATGAATAACTGGTCCAAGTTATTCCAAGTAGTGATTCCATCATATATCGTTTCAAAAGTGAAAGAATTGTTTTTTATTGTTAAAATTCCTGCAATACCCATTCACCCCCCTCTTAGTATTGACCTGATTTCTAACAATTGGTATCAAATCCTGGTTACTTTAGATTAGTTTAACAACTGGAAGAAAGATCAAGGACCATGGAAATCCAGGAAGAAGGATTTACCAATAAGGAACATATGTTCAATGGAATAGACTATGTATTTTTGAAATTAAGAATGAATACCTATATTTAATCACTTGGAATTGATGTATGGGATGTTGTGGAAGAAGAAAGATGGACTTTACTATATTTCTAAAGCCATGAATGCCCTGCATGTTGGCCTACCTGAATTAGAACTTGTCAAAGTAATGGACTACAAATCTACCAAATCCATCTGGGACAAGATAAGTAGCTGCTATGAAGGTGACAACAAGGTCAAGAAATCTAAACTTCAAGGTTTTAGAATGAAATTTGAGTCTTTAAGAATGCATGATGATGAAGATATTGCAAAATATATTTTAAGAGTTCATGAAGTTGTGAACATGTTGACAGTGCTAGACCCACCAACATGTAAGGGCATCTCCCCTGTAAGAAGTCCCAATTAGACCTCAAACCATTTGGTGTGGGAGTCCCAACAATGGTTCAGACGATAATTCCTTGACCGCGATTTCGGATAGAGGCAAGAAAGATGTCTCTATTGGTAGAAAGGGTGTGACAGTTGTAGCAAGCCAGGGAAGGTGCATGAGAGGTTCTAACACACTAAGGGTGAGGTGAGTGCATCCCTTGGAAACTTGTAATAGCACACGGCTCGGAAGGGAACACACGAATGAAGATGCACCACAAGTTGGAAAGCAAGTTAGCGAGAAATCCAAAGTGATGGTTAAACCAATAGCACATTTTAGAAAGATTCATACATACTTATACAAAATAGTCCATACATGCATGCCTAAGCAAACAAATACATATATCATTTAGAGTAAACCAGATAACATAGAATACAATACAACATATGCATGAAACGTGCTCACTCTATTATATCAAGTGTAAGTTCCAGTAATACAATACATCCATGTCCAACCACCAGTTCCAATAGTGGAACATTACAACCACAATTGCCTGCTCCTCCAAAGAGATGTACTAGCTCTCTGCAGTGGAGAAGCCAAGGCTCATTACAATATTGTCCAAGCATTCTCTAAGATACTCCTATCGAAGCTTGGCTAACCAATAGCTTCTACAATGAGTTATGAGGTTCTATTTATAACAAAGGGTGGGGTCACCCTTGACATTCCCCTATGTGACAGTTCATCTACCCTCATGACTCTTCATCTACATCCAACTATTGACACTTGAACTTCCACTTGACATGACATTACATTACAATGCACATGTGCTCATGTGAGACAAAATGGCTTGAGCAAGCCATGCAAGACATCACTGACACTCGATCCATTGTGGTGATACTAACTCTTTGGCATGCTTGTGATGGTGAAGGTGGTGAGTTGATGCCAAGCTTGGTTGTCCATGATGGTGTGCATACACCCCATGGTGACATCTTGGTAAAGCGAACTCTTGCCTCTGTTGCATCCGGGTGCATGGTGTGGCTCCTTCATCCACCTCATCTGCTAGCATTCGCATCCTCTTATTGGTGCAACTGAACCAGCAACACATTGATGCATAATGTCTATGCTGATCTTCCAATCTGTGTCAGTGGTCATGCACATCAACTGTCAACTGCATGCTCAGCTCCAGTCGAACTTGCTTCTTGTCTTCACCTTGGTGAGTGTGCTGAATGGGTTGGATCGCATGCATGTGCACAATGACAAGCATGTTGCTAAATCCCTTGCACGCAATCAACAACACTGCTCACCGTGTTTGCTCCATGCCAGCTGTTGGGATGGATCTATAACTAGTACGAGTGTAGTTTCATCCGTGAGTGCTTGTTGTGCCCCCTCTTGTTCCTATTCCTGCTACAACTCATTTGCTTGTCTGTGCAACTCATGGTCTCCTTGAGTTTTCGCTTCAGCACATGCAACTCCTTCTTTGTTCCATTCTTTTTATTTGGACAATCGCACTATCACCTCATAGCTTGGGTCTCCAAAGTTGCTTTCATCATGAGTGGATCTACTTGAGCTTGAAACTTTGTTCTACCTCCGTGTTGTCAACAACCTTCCTCTTGCATTCATTGCGTCTGGTATGCTGCCTTCAGTTCCTGTTCATGATGGTTCTTGTTGTGATGTGGCTACGGTCATACCTTGATGTCCTTGCCTAAGAACAACTTCATGTCTTTGTGGGTAGGTAATTTCATAGACACTTGATCGACTGCATCCCCAAGTGTGCTATGAATGGTGTCTTTGACTCTGCTCTCCTGAAACCATTGTACCTATACTGCTGAGAGGAAGATGAACAAATGCTATACCTGGAGACATGGTAACACTCATGGCAAGCAATCTGTCAGTCAAAAACCAAAATGAACTTGAGAACTGACTTGCAACATACCTATGTGACTGGTCGTGAAGGTTGTGCAATTTATGTCAGGAGGTTGGGAGACTGACCACCAAGACTGCGCAAGGAATAGTGTTGGCTGCTATGAGGATGACTGACTACTGGTACTATGCAATTCACAGTCCAGTCTAGTTGCTGACTGCTGGAATTGCGCAATGCACAATCTCAGCGGGCAATGGTTGCATGCTCAGTGACTGCATTACGCAATTGTCTGGGCCAGCTGCCACTGTCCCTTATATTTGCACAAAGAAATCTTGGAGAATAGCTCCTGGGTAGAAATGCACACCTCTAGACAGGAAGGCAGAGTCTTCTCTCCCAGGATTGCGCAATGTTGTCTTAGTGAGGCAAAGTCCAGGTCGAGGCTGCCCAGACTCACCGACAGACAACTGAATGTGAATGTGAAAGTGAATGCATGGTGATACTAAGTGTAAGCATAAGAGAATGATCGTTCATGCAAACGCTGAATTACAGATTCAAAAAATGAAACAACATGCATGTGGGTGAGGTGAGTCACCGAATCGACGACCATTCGTGAAAAACAGTTTCATGCATGCAACAATAGTGAGATGTTAATGAAAATTGAAACGGTTCTTATACAAGATATTATGTATCAAAATGAAAACAGGTGCTCACTGAAACCAAGAAGAAGGCGTTCATGTGAAGAAAAACACAAAAAGTACCATAAATGCAACACAGGACATGGAAAGCGAGCTTACCCCAAAATAACTGAGTTGAATGTGTTGAGATATCCTAGATGCGATCTGGGATGTTAGAGCTATAAGGTTTAGGTGAGGAATGAGCTATGCAGCATCAGGTTGATGAGTTTTGATAAAATCAAGGTTGTGACACGCATGCCACAAATCTAGGCAAAGCGACACTTGGTGGGAGGTGTATGAATTGATCCTTGCATCTAACCTCTAACTACCAAAAATAGATCCCTGAAACAAGGGATGCCTTTGCATGCTGCCTTGGAAGAATCAGCCCATTCATGTAAGTCTATTTTTCTCAGTCACAGAGGAAACCAGTCAACTCAACTACACATGCAAGAGGTTGCTCAACTGCTGGGAGAAAATGCACATTTCTGGATGGGAGTTGGGCTGGCTTCTTAGAAGATTTATGCAATTTATAGGAAAAGAAACTGAATGTTGCACAAATTTGCACAAATTCTAGGCTAAGTAGCCCAGCTGGGAAGGATTTCACAATTTTCTGGGTGAAGCTTGCTCAGCAGAATTACACAATTCTGGGACCCAGTGGGCTACAAGTCAGGATTACGCAATTTCTGGTTGGAAGGTTGGTTTCCCTCAAGATTTGCACAAATTCTTGAAGGAGGTGCTCAGCTTGCTACTGGACCAAGTCTGGATGAACAACCTATGAAGGGAATTCATAAAGGTTTGATCGCTAGGTTGCCTTTCTACAAGAAAATCATTAGATCTTGTGTACTTGACAAAGCAAGACATGCTGCTGTGAAGGTTGGTAGGGAGGCTCCAAAACAAAGCTAAGGAAAAATTTGGAGGGTGGTTGTAGCTACTACAATAGAACACCATAAGAGGTCTTAATGAGAAGATATATGAAGCAATGGTAGTTCAAAAGGTGTTGAACATTTTCCTGAGAGATTTAATCCCAAGTTTTTATCCATTGAAGAAATGATAAATCTAAACACTCTCACTCTAGCTCAATTATTTTGCGTCCTTATTGCTTATCAGATGACAAATTATAATGGCAAGCCTGCAACAAAAGAGTCAACCTACAAAGTAGATAAGAAGCCCAAGGAAGAGCATGTTGAGTCATTTTGTGAGTCAGATGAAGAAGAAGCCAATTTTGTGAGGAAGCTCAAGAGAGGCTTAGGTAAATATAAAGGTAAGTTACCTTTTAAGTGTTTTAATTATGGAAATGATGGTCACTATACATCAAAGTGTCCTGAAAAGGATAAGATAAAGATCCAAGAGAAAAATTTAGGAAAGTGTAAAAAAATAGAAATAAGACTACAAAGAGAGGTATCTATGTTCAAGAAGATAATTGCTTTAGGAGTCAAGCCAACCAATCCTCAGATGAGGACAAAGATCATGCAAGCCCAAAATAATTCATGTTTATGGCCATATACAATCTGCAAGTCGAAGCTATTAATTATGATGATGAAGAGTATGAAGTGGACCTAGAAGGAGAACTAGTAAGTGCACTTGAAGAAATTGAATGACTGAGAAAGAAAATTAAATCTTAGAAGGAATTCATTGATTAGAGAAAAGGGTGAATTTGTTGAGCCATTTCTCATGCAAATAAAAGAAGGTAAGAAGATTCAAGAATCCCTAAACCAATAGTTGAATGTAAAAAGTCAAGCTTGTGAAAGTCTAGAAGGTGAAATTGTTTTGCTAAAGAAGGAGTTAAGGAAGGAAAAAACACATCTAAGTTTCAATCATAAATTTCGAAAAGGAACTCAAAATTTGAATGAAATATTGGAAGCACGACGAGTCTCCAAAGATCAAGATAGTCTTGGATTTAAGGCTAAGTCCAACATAGCACTAGACCAGTTAAGGAATTATCACCAGCAACAAAAGAACAATGCTAGTCAAGAAAAACAAAATACTCAGAATACAACCTAGTGTAGAAGACACACTTCCAGGTATGTTGATAATCTTGGAAGTTATTGTTGTACCTACATTAATTATGGCCACAAAGCAACAAATTCAAGAGTAAACCTATCCTACAGGTAGCTCATATCTAGAGGAATAAATAAACAGAGGAAAATGAAACCTAAGTACAACAATTCTTTTTCTCATTTGAACTTTTTGGGTCAATGTTTTAAGTGTCAAAATTTTGGGCATATAGCAGTTGGTTGCAAACTTAAAGAGAAAAGGCATGAACCTGCTATTGAGAAAATTGAACAAAAAACTAAGGTCTAGAAAGAAAAGGAGAAAATAAAGCAATGTGATATTGTTTTGTATGCTTAGAATGAGGGAATCATTGGTATGTGGGTACTAGTTGTTCTAGGCGCATGTTAGGAGACAAAGGAAATTTATTGACATGGAAACTTGTTGAAAAGGGTAATGTAACCTCTGGTGACAATGCACCTAGTAAGATTGGTGGTAAAAGAGTTGCCAACTTGTCTAATGGAAAAGTTAAATAAAACAATGTATTATATGTTGATTGGTTGAAGAATAAATTGCTTAGTGTGTCATAGATGTGTGATCAAGGCTATGATGTGATTTTTAAGGATAAAAACTTTCAAATCAAGTCCACAAGAATGGGTGAATTAATGGTTGAAGTTGTGAGAACAGACAACAATGTGCATGTTCTCAAAGAGAAAAGAGAGAGGTGTTTCCTATCAAATATTGATGAGAGTTGGTTGTGGCTTAGGAGACTTGAACATATTAAATTTGCTCAGATAGTCAAACTAAGCAAGAATAATGTTGTTAATGATTTAACTAAGATGTCAAAACCAAAGAATACAATCTCAAAATCTTGTCAATTGGGAAAGAAAGCTAGAGTGCCATTCAAGTCAAAGGAGAAATCATCATCAAATCCATTGCATCCAGTACACATGGACTTATGTGGACCATCAACAACCCAATAACCCATGGTTAAATTGTATTTTATTCTAATAATTGATTATTTTAGCAGTATGACGTGGGTTTATTTTCTTAGAGATAAATCTGAAGCATTTGAAAAGTTTAAAGAGTTCAAAGCCATGACTGAAAATGAAACTAATTGAAAAATAAAGAGAATAAGACCTAATAATATAGGTGAATTCACTTTAAGTGAGTTTGATGAGTTTTGCATGAAGCATGGTATCAAAAGGCAATTCACAATAGTAGATACCCAACAAAAGAAGCGTGGTGCAGAAAGAGAAAAGAAATATGTACAACAAATAGCTAAATAGTATGATGGATGAAAGGAAAGTGCAACAAATATCTTGTGCTGAGGCTATTCACAAAGAAGTAGTGATACTCAACAAAGCACATTTCAGACCAAATGATGACAAAACTCGCTATGAGCTTTAGTATGGTAAAACTGCAACTGTCAAGCATTTATGAGTTTTTTGTAGCAAGTGTTATATTAAGAGAAATGATTACAAGATTGATAAGTTTGAAGCAAGGGATGATGAAGAAATTTTTTGGGATATTCTCGAAATAGAAAAGGATATATATGTTATAATAAGAATACCAAGAAAATTGTTAATTACATTGATGTCAAAGTGGATCAATATCTTGAATCTAAAGACAAACAACCAACAAATACTAGCTCTAATGAACCAATTCCAAATAATGAGGAGGACAATGATCCACTTTCAGAAGAATACAATGAAGAGCCCTCCTGTCCTCAAGCCAAACATCCTTCAATGTATGTGCAAAAATATCATTTATCTGACCAAATTGTTGGTGATTTAAAAACAAGTGTTCAGACAAGAAGGAAGTTGCTCAATCCTCTTAGGCAAGCACATGTAGCCCCGTTGTCCATGGAGGAACCAAAGGATGTTGCATAAGCCAGTCAATATCATAATTGGTTAAAATCTATGCAAGAATTGGACTAAATAGAGAAAACTCAAACATGAGAACTTGTTCCTAGAACAAAAAACAAGAATGCCATTGGCATAAAATGGGTCTTTAGGAATAAATTAAATGACCATGGAGAAGTGGTAAGAAATAAGGCAAGGTTTGTATGAAAAGGTTATGCCCAAATTCAAGGTCTGGATTTTAATGAAACCTTTTCTCTTGTTGCAATATTAGAGGCAATCAAAATGTTTTTGGCATTTTCTTTTTTTAAGAAATTCAAAATATATAAAATGGTTTTCAAATATTCCTTTCTGATTGGATAACTATAGGAATAAGTTCACATAGAGAAGTCAGATGGTTTTTAGATAATATAAGCTTAATAAGGCCTTGTATGGTCTCAAACAAGCCCCTTGAGCTTGGTATTCCAACCTAGCTAACTACCTGCTCAAGTGTGGATTTGAAAGAGGAGCAGTTGAAAGAAATTTATATGTCAAGTAAAATGATAAAATACTCATAGTGGTGGTTTTATATGTTGATGATCTTCTTTTTGCAAGTAATTCGGATGTGTTAATATCCCAATTTACAACATACATGAAGGCTAAGTTTGAGATGTTTATGCTTGGAGAGATTTCTTATCTGTTTCAACCGAAAATTGCACTGACTCCCAACGCGATCTTCAATTCATAAAGAAAGTATCTCAAAGAAGTGTTGAAGAAGTTTGGCATGGAGGAATGCTCTTTAGTGAGCACACCAATGGTTACATGTTGGAAGATTAGTGACACTGATGAATCACCTGAATTTGATTAGTATCTATATAGATCCATTATTGGAAGCCTATTATATTTGACAACATCAATACCAGACACTATGTAGGTCATTGGTATTGTTGGAATATTTCAAGAAGCCCCCAGACAGAGCCATCTACTAATAACCAATATTATTCTCATATATCTCAAAGCAACAATGGATTATGAACTATGGTACCCCAGAGGTAAATATTTTTCACTGACTATTTATATTGATGTTGATTGGGCAAATGATGTATATGATTTAAAGAGCAATAGTGGTGGTTCTTTCTTTCTTAGAGAATGTCTAGTTTCATGGTTGAGCATGAAGAAATATTTTATCTCTTTGTCTACAGTTGAAGTAGACTATATTGTAGTAGATTCTTGTTGCACTCAACCATTGTTGATGAAGTAGACCTTGGAATATTTAGAAGTGTTTTATGAGCATCCTATACCTATTATTTGTGACAACACAAGTGCCATCAATATTTCAAAGAATCTTATTTTCCACTCTAAGATAAAGTATATTCCACTCATGCATAATTTCTTAAGAAAGAAAGTTGCCAATTAGATTGTAAAGATGGAGTATGTACCTACCAAAGAACATGTTACTCATATTTTCACCAAACCTCTCCATAGGGAACAATTTGAGTATTTGAGGAAAATATTAGGGGTTATTCATATTGCCTCCCTCCACTAGCTCTTCCTTCAAGAGTGAGAAAGGTAGATGGTATACCTTCGCATATTAGATGGAGTTGTAAGGTCCATTGGATCAAAAAGATAAGGGAATATTGTTGACGTGGAGAGGAAGGTTGCATGAGGAGTATGTTGGTTTATTTTCCATTAATGTCAAAGAGGGATAGCTCTTAGTGAACAAACAAAAGCAAGGAGAAGTCATGATGAAGCAGAAACACAATATAAACAACACAACAGTAGCAGTACAACAAAAGAGAATTGTATCTCAAGGGGGGCAGCATTCAAAGGAGAGATATGAATATAAAGGAAAAATTTGGGACAATCATAGTTGGTATGTCTTCATGAGGATGTTTTTTTATCATGGTGTTTCCATCAATGCCAAAGGGGGAGAATGTTAGAAATATGTTGTCATTGATGGAAACATATGGAAAAGGTGGTCAATAATGGAAAACTTAAAGGTGGTCAAGGTGCAGATAATTTGAATCCATTTTTGGGGAAGAATGCCAGCTCAAGTGTGCTTTGGACCCATTCATACATATATTGCTCTTAAAGAGTTTTCTAGAGATGTATTGGAGTCTGAAAAAGGCTTCCTCGATCAAAAGTTATTGAATATCAAAGTTTAGAAGTTTAAAGACAGGAAGAGTCAAATAAGGGCAAGGTTCCATCCAAAAAGGTTCCAAGCTGAGCATTTATCCTACTCAGAAGTTAGGTCATTGCCATCAAAAGCAGGTTTGAAATAAATAACAAATTATTGACCCCTAACCCTTGACCTGTGTGGGACCTGATACAAGTGGATGATGACATCAACAGGGTGATGTGGAAGTTCCTCAAAAGTTGCACCACATGGTTGTGTTCGGTGAAGATTTCATGTGTATTTGGTTTTCAGCAAAAGTTAAAAGTAATTGACTCGAGGTTAGCTCTCTAAGCTAGTCATGCCTTTTGTAAATTCGAGCCTCCAGAAAATTGTTTAAACAAAGAGCGGGCCAACCTCTAACCTTACAACCTTCGTACAGTTCCAAATATCACGAGTTGATAGTTTTGCAGGATCACGGTGGCAATCAGAGTAGTGCGACAAAAAAATATATATATTCGTTAATGGAATAGCCTACCTAATAGCTTAGCCGGATGGTGCAAACTAGGTTGTAGTGCCCCAAAAATTTCAAATAATGCACAAAGAAAAGGCCTGAGACTCTTAGAAAATTATAAAGGAAATTGACACAAAAAGAAGGCCTCGAGGCCCTTTCCATCTCTTTTATGATAGATGATCAGTTGAAAGATATTATTTTTCAGAAATGATGTCAACACTAGGCCAATAAGAAGTGGACACATTGTAGGTTTTTTTGGCCTTTATGGGTGGCCGAGTGGGCCATTTCGTAGCGACACATGCCACCATGCAAATAGTGGCATGTGGCATATGTGACATTAGTATGATGCCATCCCACTAGTAGGACACTGGAAGGTTTGAATGAGGAATAATGGAGGACCTACAGGCTGACTAGGCATCAAGCAGACATGGGCATGTCAAATCCAATTCAACCCGGGAAGCAATTTTATTGGTGTGTAGTAAAGGCGGAAGGACCCCACCAAGACACATCATCTTTGTGGAATGGTCCCAAAATGAAATAAGAATGCACAAAAGTAAAGGGTAGGGATAACAAAGCCAGGACACCTCAATAGTTTGGATAGGAAGCCAACAACAAATAAGAAGTGGAGTGGATGGACTCTACTAAAAACTCATAATGCTTAATGGAGCCCAAAAGATTTAAAGGGGCATAATAAGGAAAGTTTCAAGATTGAGTCATTGGGACACGATGGCACGATACATATCAGAGCATAGACCAATGGGAGAAGTGGAAAGTCAAACCCCATAAGATAACTCACCCTACAAGCTAGACCCTAGAGGTAATAAAAAATCACACAAAGGAATTGTCAAGATTTATCGCAAGTGACAGATTCGGGAGACAAAATAATGGACAACAATTGAGGATTCCTACAAGTTGTGAAAAACATGTCTCGGACAAAGTTGTACAATGAATTTATATGTTGTAAAGACAAAGAGCGTGAAGGTAGTTTGTAGTGTTAAATTATCACTTGGGGCTTAAAGTGCAAAGGGTCGTGCATATGTGTATTTGGAATTATTTTTTACATATAAAATATGCTCAGTTCGTACAGCTTATATGTAGTACTAAATAAGTCTGAGGTTATGTTTAAAGCCTTTGGGCTTGTGGATGAATGAGTCAACAACTTTTGGAGTTTGGCATGTTAAGCCAAACATAACAGAAAAATGTTAAATCTTGAAATCAAATGCATGAATGAGTTGCCAGTAGTTAACATATAGATTTAGAAATTTAGAAAAATTTGTAGGTCCACCAAAAATAGAAAGTCCTAGGTAAAGCTTATTAAGAGCGAGAATAACCAAATCAGTAGAAAAGATCATAGCTTGAGTTTAGAACAACAAAATTAGAGTCTAGAACTTGGAGAGAACATCTAGAAGACTGAAATGAACAAGACAAAATAAAAAATTAGAGACTTATGTAAAGATTCAAAGTGAAGTTAACTAAAATCTCATGCCAATTCTTTAGAAGCAAAATTGATTGAAATTTTTTGCCAGAGTTTGGATGCAAGGCTTGGTGGTGAAGCTAGGTGATGGTGTGATGGTGTATTTCTCAATAATTACAGATTGTTGAAGGTGGTGTTGGACAAATTTGTTTTATCTTTTAAGTAGAGGTGGTATTCATGGTTCTAGTTTGAAAATGGATGAAAGATGAATTAATGACGTCAAGCAAGTTGTAGGTTATAGATTAGGGGTTGGTGCTCCTTTCAGTTGGTGTTGGTAGATATTTGTGGTTGTAGATGCATTCATTTGTAGCTGATAAATTAAAGAGTTTTAGCGTCCTATTGGTTGTATCCAAAGAGATATGTAACAATATGTTGTAACTTGCATTGTGAAAGAATTAAAGGGGAGTTTGGAGAATTTCTTTGTTTCTTGTGGTATTGATACTATTTCATGTCATGCTCAAGTGAATGAATTGTTTCTGATGTCCTAATATCATTGCATAAGTGAAAGACAGTTTTTAAAATTGTTAAAATTCCTATAATATTGATTTAACCCCCTAGTACTATCCAAGTTTCCAACACACAAAAGATCTGAAAATCAAAATGCTAATTTTAATACTATCCCTGCACATTTGTTGTTACAGTTGAATAATGCAGCAAGTGATAATAATAGTCATTATATTTTCATGTTTTTGTCACTTTTAACTGCTCTTGGCGTCTTCAACTCTATTGATGTTTGGTTCTTTCCCATGGGGCACACCCATGAAATCATAGATGGAACATATGGAAGAATGTATTCCAAGTTTAAAATTAAAGATGTATATTCTTTACCATAAATGATGGATACATATTGCACAATTAAAGAAAAGTGAGCGTTTCCACCTAAACTTCAAAACATTCCTTAAAGGATACATTAAGGAGGGTAAAATTTCCCTAGTTGAACATCTTAATGTCCAATACTTCCAACTTATCATACTCAATCATGTTCAAATACTAAGATAAAAAGAATCCATCGGAGATACTGAGTGTTTGGAACCAATTGAGTTGTGGAATATAGATCATGAAGGTCAGCGCAAATTTCCTACAAGGAGCCCGTCTTTATTATGTCCCAAAGAGAATGGTGTATACTTAAAAGAACTAAATAAAGTAATAACATCATACATAAAAATGTTGATGGACATTACTGTCAATAAGAATTCACCAATTGTTATAGAGGAATGGAAAAATTGAGTAGATTATTAGGAAAGAATTCTTCATACATTAGGTGGAATCTATAATGATAATGTAATAGTGGATAGAAGTTATTCATTTTATGAAGAGTTTTGGCACAAGACAAGGAAAATTATGTATGATGAGCACAATGCAATCCATGATTAGATGGAATTTTGATAATATGATAAATGAACCAGTATATGTTGGACCTAAATGCAACAAGCCAAATCATGTTGATCTAAAGATGACCTGAGGTTGTCATTTATGTCAACCCAAGTAGCACCAAGGATGACCATGAACTTCCATGGCACATTGGGCATCATCATTCATGGTTTCTTGTCTCATAACCATTATAGGAATACTCTACTCAAAATTATATTTCTATCGATATATAGCTCTCCTCGTAATTCCTCACGATTTCTAAGTTATTCAACATTGAAGTTAGTAACCCCAATTACTGGGCTAAAACCCCATGGGGTTGTGGCATGGAATTTATCATTGATTTTAGTCATTTAATAGTCAATAATTAATAATTTTTTAAGCTCCTACAATCCCTCTAACATTCTCTATAGAAGCCCCTCTTAACTCAATAAAAACAAATCTCATATATCCTCCAAAAGTAGTGACCGGGCGTGTCCGCTATAACTTTATTTCTGTGATGTCGTAGATGCTGAAATGAAAACCCATTTTATCTGAAATCCTAATAAAGGTCATGACCGAATTTCATATCTTGGTTCGCTATATTTTTTGAGATATGATCTGTGGAAGTTACTGTTTTTGTAGGCTCCCGAATTTCATCTCAAAGAGATGACCTTGGGAAAATTGTCATAACTCTCTCTCTGAGAAGTGGACTGGAATTCTGTAAAAAGTGGTGGATAGTGCATGGAATATAGTTTTATTTTTATTAATTTTAGAGTTGAAGGAGGAAATAGTGACACGTGGCACACCATACGAGTTCACTCTACTAAACTAGTCCATAATTAGGTCATTGTGAGATATTGGGCATAAATTTGTCTTGAAGAATCTGAATCACATCACACCTATGGTATTGGAAAGAAGACTTAGAGGGATACTACAAGAACAAATATCACATATTGGGGATCTGAAATCACATAGATACATCAAATTCAATATCGTGCTCCTAGAAGGCAAAAAAACAAAAAACTAGATCAAGTGTTGTCAAGGGGTGCAAAGGACTAGACTTTCTAGGGCAGAAAAGAGCAAGGTGTAGCAAAATGATGCAGTAGAGGTAAGCTCTAAGTAAGTATATTCTGTATATTCATGTTCATCTCTTAATTGCATTAGGTTCTTTGGAATCTAATTTGTAGTTTTTATTTAGCACTGACATATGCTCTGCAGCATGAGGTAAGTTTTGCAATTATCATGTCATGGGTATTTCCTTGAAGACTTTTTGCAAGTATTATATATTCATCAAGAGAACTCAATGCATAACCTAATGTTTTGAAGAGTGAGAAATGGTAGCATGACAAGAGCATCAATCAAGGTGTAGAATAGCAGCAAGAAGTTCACCACATGAAAGCTTCAAGTGGGTAGCACTGCATACAGCCATTGTAAGAGTATCATTGTATAGAGTCATTGTAAATGCATCAAGCATCATTGTAAGAGTTGTACAAGTGTCTATCTACCAAGATTTGAAGAGTCAGTGCCAAAAGGTCTAGGATCATCATTAGGTGGTTGTATCATAGTTGGGGTTATGGTCTAGTGCATCTTCTTCTTCTACATCATTCTATATCATTGTAAAGTGGACCATTTTCCCTGGTACGAGAGTCCATTCTTATTTTATTCTTCTATAGGTGGTAGGCTAGTGCTAGGTTGGTGCATGAAGTCACCAATAGGTTCAAGCCTATGAAAAATTCAAGGTGGTAGGGTGGTGCTAGGGTCAGTTGTATCTCATTGGGTGTTGGGGCATCCGTTCAGTTGACTACTGAAGAATCTCGGGCATTGGACTATCCATCCAGTGGGAGATGGAGAAGAATTATTTTATAGATTCTAAGAAGTTGGAGCTTTCTTTTCAATTCGAGTTTAATATTAAAGAATTATTAGAAAAATGTTCAGGTGGTTTTTGTCTTGGAGGGGGTTTCCACCTTAAAAACGGTGTGCATTTGTGTTCCTTTTGTTTACTTCTATCATTGTACAAACATTGATAATAATTGAAGATTAACTAATGCTCTGAAAGATAAATAACAATACTAATTGAAAGGAATACTGATTCACACCCCCTGGCAGGATTTCCAACAATTGGTATCAGAGCTTGGTTCCTTCAATACAGTTTAACAACTAGAAGAAGATCATGGAGCATACCATGAATGGTGTACCTTTGTTCAATGAAAATAATTATGTACTCTGGAAAGGAAGAATGGAGGTCTATCTATTGGCGCAAGGTTACAAAGTATGGGAAACTGTCAAAATGGATTTACACTAACCGCGGATGAACAAGGTAAGAAGAATTTGGTAAATGATGCAAAAGCAAAGAATATTATTATCAGTGGAATTATTGAATTTTCTTATCATAAGGTGTTGGGTTGTAAAACCACCAAAAATGTATGGGACAAGATTGATAATATATATGCAGGTGAATAAAATGTCAAAGATATGTCATCATCCGATGAAGACAGTGATAGTGAAGAAGAATCCAATGAGAGAGTATTGTTTATGGCCAAGCACAATAAACAAGAGGTATCAAACAATGAAGAAGAAGCGTTGACCATAGAAGAATTTTCCAAGGATGAAATCAAGCTTATAAAAGAGCTCAAGGTTGAGAAGATCCATTTCAATACTCTTGAAGAAAAAGTTCAAGGTCTCAAAATTGAATTTGAAGAACACAAATGTATTGAAGAGTCACTTCAAAAGAAGTTGGAAGAAAGCAACTGAGAAAGGGAAGCATTAGCAGCCAAAGTAGTCTCATTGCGTAAGGAACTGAAGAAGGGAAACACTGTCCAAAACTATGCCAATAGCTCAAGGGCATTGGAAGAAACCAATAATGCAGTGACACAAGACCTCAAGAGAGAAGAAAAACAGAAGCAATAAGAACTCGACACAACATTTACAGAGATTAGCAGAATCACACAATAGATGCAGGAAGAAGAAATTGAGAGGAAGGAATCTAATCAAAGATACATATCCGTTGTTGACCAAAATCAAAAGGAATTAGAAACATCTTCATTAGAAGTAAGCAGGCTCAGGATTGAAAATGATAAGTAGAAGGAACAGATATAGGTTCTCAACAGAGAAGTAGAGAAGACCACTCTTTTCAAGCTACAGGTTGAGGAGGCAAAAAAAAGAAGGAAGATATTGAAAATATTGTTTCAAGAAGATCTTTCTCAAAAGCAAGAAGAACTTGATGCAACCCATGATGAGATCAACAAACTCAAGGGATCGCAAAAATAACACATAAAGGATAAGACAGATGAATAAGAAAAAAATGAAGGAAATTAAAGATGGTAAAGCTCCATTTGATGAAGGTACAAGCTCCATAGATTTGCACGATGATTCTAAGAAGGAAGGTGATCAATGTGAAAAGCCAAAGAAGAATGTTGCAACTCCAAAGAATAAGACCAAAGCAACCAAGAACAAAGGACCACAATAAACCAAAACACCACCTCAAAAGAAGAATGAAGAATCTTCGAGGTATGTTCGTTTATTTAATGGTTATTGCTTTTTATGTGATAACTATGGACATATGGCTAGGGATTGTGAAGATTTGGACATGTACAATCATTATCTGTAAAACCCTAGAAGCAAGTTTGCAGGATCATGAGACAGGTTCCATGATGATTTTTTCATAAGAGAATACATGCTAGATGGGCCAAATATTGAATGTTTCAAATGCCATAACTATGGCCATAGTGCTCACAGTTGTAGATATCATATGGAATCACCTATGGAAAACATTGCATGCTTCAAGTGTCATAACTATGGGAACATGGCTCGAGATTGCAAGAATAAGAAGGTTTGGAAAAGGAAACAGATACAGGAAGAGAAGGCAGATAACAAGGTTTCAGCAGTTACACTTCCAGAATTTCTAAAAGAAAAAGGTCATGAGGAATTAGCAGTTGCTTCAGATAATGACTCAAGTCAAGATGGCCCGTTAGGTGACTCACTATTTTGAACAATCTAGCTTGTTGACTCCTTAATGTTTGTACAGGAGGAATATATGCAGCAGTATATGGCACAAGTCTATGATTGACAGGAAGGTAGTTTGAACAAGATGGTAGTTTCATTTCAGTTTCAAGGGGAGCAAAACAATTGAAGGATATAGGTTACCAGGATCAAGGCAATATTAGTTTGCAAAGGATATGCATAGATTGAAGGAATCAATTTTCATTTCGATGAAACATTTGCACCAGTTGCCAGAATGGAAGCCATCCGGATGTTTCTTGCTTATGCATGTTCAAGAAAAACAAAATTCTACCAAATGGATGTTAAGTCAGCATTTCTGAATGGAAAATTAGTAGAAGAAGTTTACATTGCACAACCTGAAGGATTTCTACTATCAGAAAAAGAAGAATATGTTTGCAGGTTAAAGAAGGCTTTGTATGGTCTAAAGAAGTCTCCAAGAGCATGGTATTCTTGTCTTGATGGATATCTATGTCAAAAAGGGTTAAAGAAAGGCATTGCTAATAACAATATTTACGTACAAATAGATAAAGATAATTTAACAATCGTTGAGGTATATGTGGATGATATAATATTTAGTAGCAACGATGATCAACTAAGTAAGAACTTTGGACAAATATGAAAAGTGAGTTTGAGATGTCTTTACTTAGTGAGTTGACATACTTCTTAGGGCTTCAAATATCTCAGAAAGAGAAAGGTATATTTATATGTCAAGCCAGGTACATCAAGGAAATTCTCAAGAAATTCAAAATGGAAGATTGCAAACCCGTCCTTACTCCGATGGTAACATGTTTCAAATTGAGCATAGATGACTCATCTAAGGATATGGATCAAAGGTTGTATAGATCTATGATTGGTATTCTTCTATATGTAACAACCTCCTAACCAGATGTTATGCAAGTAGTTGGACAAGTAGCAAGATTCCAAGCAGCACCAAAAGACTCACATATTATTACCATCAAAAGTATTCTTCGATATCTAAAGGGAACAACAAAATATGGCTTGTGGTATCCCAAGGAAAAAAAATCTCATTATTCAAGCCTTTACAGATGCAGATTGGGCAAGAAGCATTGATGATCGTAAGAGTACTAGTGGAGCAACATTCTATCTAGGTGGTTGTCTCATATCATGGTTGAGCAAAAATAAAACCTCAATATCGTTATCTACAGCGAAAGAAGAATACATTGCAGCATAAACTTGTTGTACTCATGTACTTTGGATGAAACAAAATTTGCAAGATCTTCAAGTACAATTCAGTGAGCCTATTCCCATATTCTGTCGATAACACTAGTGCCATCAGCATCTCTAAGAATCCTATCATGCATTCAAAAACAACACAAATTCTGATCAAATATCATTTTGTTAGGGAACAAGTCGCTGAAACGAATATCAAACTTGAATATGTCAGTACAAAAGAACAAATCGCTAATATCTTCACTAAACCTTTACCTCATGAAGCATTCGAATATCTTCCCCAGAAGCTTGGGATTCTCCCAAGTTCTCATTAGATATTCCTTATTCAGAAAAAAAAGTGGTAGTGGAAGTGTGTACAGGTCCATAGGATGGTTGTGTGTTAGGGGGAGTTACCCTTTGCCATTGATGTCAAAGGGGGAGAGAAGGAAATAGGAAGAGGTGCCATGATTGCAGAGGGAGTACTTGTGTTGCCATTAATGCCAAAGGGGGAGATTATTGATCTAAAGATGATCTGAGATTGTCATTGATGTCAACCCAAGAAGCACCAAGGATGACCCTGAAATTCCATGGCACATTGGGAATCATAATTCATGGTTTCTAATCTCATAAACATTATAGGAATACTCTACTCAAAAATATATTTTTATCGGTATATAGCTCTCCTCGTAATTCCTCACGATTTGTAAGTTATTCAAGATTGAAGTTAGTAACCCCAATTAATGGGCTAAAACCCCATGGGCTTGTGACAGAATTTATCATTGATTTTGGTCATTGAATAGTCAATAATTAATACTTTATTAAGCTCCTACAATCCCTCCAACATTCTCTATAGAAGCCCTTCTCAACTCTATAAAAAGAAAACTCATTTATCCTCCAAATGTAGTGATTGTGGCGTGTTCGCTATAACTTTATTTATCCGATGTCTTAGATTCTAAAATTAAAAGCCATTTGAGGCAAAATCCTAATGAACGTTGTGAATAAATTACATAGCTTGGTTCATTATATTTTTTGAAATATGAGCTGTGAAAGTTAGGCTTTTTGTAGGCTCCCGAATTTCATCTCAAAGAGGTGACCTTGGGAAAATCGTCATAACTCTCTCTCTAAGAAGTGGATTGGAATTCTGTAAAAATTGGAGGATAGTGCATGGACTGTAGTTTTCTATTTATAAATTTTATAGCTGAAGGAGGAAACAATGACACGAGAAACATTGTACAAGTTAGCTCTACTAAACTAGTCCATAATTAGATCATTGTGAGAGATTGGGCATAACTTTGTCTTCAAGAATCCAAATCGTGTCAACCCTATGGCATTGGAAAGAAAACTCAGAGGGCTACTACAGGACCAAATATCACATATTTGGGATCTTAAATCCTAGAGATACATCCTATTCAATATCGTGCTCCTAGAAGACAAAAAAAACAAAAAACCAGATCAGGTGTTGTCAAGGGGTGCAAAGGACCAGACTTTCTAGAGCAGCAAAGAGCATGGTGTAGAAAAATGATGCATCAAAGGTAAGATACAGGTAAGTATCTTCTATATATGCATTATCATCTCTTAATTTCATTACTTTCTTTGTATTCTAATTTGTATTTTTTGTTTAGCACTGACATATGCTCTATAGCATGAGGTAAGTTTTTCTATTATCATGTCATGAGTATTTCCTTGAAGAATTTTTGTAGGTATTATATATTCATCAAGATAGGACTCAATGCATAATCTAATGTTATGAAGAGTGAGAAAGAGTAGAATGACAAGAGTAGCAATCAAGGTGTAGAACAACAACAAGAAGTTCACCACATGAAGTCTACAAGTGGGCAGCACTGTATACAATCATTGTAAAAGTATAAATTTACTGAGTCATTGTAAAAGTTGTAGAAGTGTCTATCTTCCAAGAGTTGAAGAGGCAGTGTTAGGAGGTCTAGGATCATCATTAGGTGGTTGTGTCATATTTGGGGTTATGGACTAGTGTCTTCTTCTTCTACACCATTCTATATCATTGTAAAGTGGACCATTTTCCCTAGTACGGGAGTCCATTCTTCTTTTGTTCTTCTATAGGGTTGTAGGGTAGTGTTAGGCTGGTGCATGAAGTCACGAACAAGTTCAAGCCTATGAAAACTTTAGGGTGGTAGGGTGATGCTAGGCTGGTGCATGAAGTCACCAACAGGTTCAAGCCTGTGAAAACTTCAGGGTGGTATGTTGCACAAAAAATTGTCACCTTGACATTCTGCAATCTGTGTGAGTCCTTTACCACTCATACTTTCCTCCTTTGCAAGTCTTAAGCCTCAGTTCCTCATATCAAGCCTTGAAAATAAGAGAAAGCCCTTAAAAGTCTCTAAAACTCTAGTTCCGCACTTTCTCTTTGCATTGCTTATGGTCCCGCACCTCATGGTCATGTCTCTTGCGCACCTGACCACTCTGTCTCTGTGTTATGGGTGCAGACCCCTGTAAAAGTTAAAAAGGCGCAAGTATATTCTTAAAAACTCACTTTGAGTCATTTCTAGAAGCTTCTGGAAGGAATCTTGAGGTGGCAAGTTTGCTCCCTTAAGGTTCATGCATCCCATACCTTAAGGAGCTAATCCCTTGATGTGAGGAGCTTATCCCTTTCAAGGAGGACTCTATTCCTTCATAGGTGGACCTGTAACCTCCTCCCTCTGCACTATAAAATGAAGCATTGGGCTGGTTACTTGGGAGGTTGAAAGCTCAATATTTTTGAGGTGAAATGCTGCTGGAACTTAGTCTTCTTAGTTGAGTTTTTATGAGGAGAGATTACATACCTCTAAGATCTCATTTGGAGGAGTGCAAGGCTTGTCAACGTAAAGGAAATTCTTTTTTCAGACCCTGGGAAGAGCTTGTTCAACATCAAGACTGAAAAAGTTGTTAGGTTCTTCTACTTCAAAGTTAATACAAATAAGTTTGTTTTTCTCAATAAGCTATTGTTTTATGGTTTATTTTATGGATTCCGTGATCACCATAATAGACATGATTTATTATATTAGCTATGTAGGTGTTATTTGATGTTTTCTTGTTTGTGACTGCAGGTTCTCAAAAGGAAACTCTTTCAAATAGTTGAAGGATGGCTGCTACAAACTAACATTGGACTTAAGGTAGGATCTAAACACCTCTATAGTTTTTCTTTATGAATCGCATATTTCTAGAAAAAGATAGATTTGTTTGTCTGTTTGTTGCTAGACTATATTCTGATACTAGGGACATCAGCCTTGTCAGCAAGATCGATTTATCCGGCCAACAAATTGATGACTCCACTGGGGATTTGAATTTGGTTTTTGGTTTCCTTTGTCTTTGACTTGAGAAACTTGTTTGCGTTTCTGGTTTTTAATTGATGTATGTTGGCTTGGGTAGTTTTTAGAATCTGGATTAATTTTATTTTTTTTTTGAAGTTTTCAGGGGATCGTACTTTCTCTTTATAGACAGTGCGGGCATCTTTGCACTCTTCCTTTAAGAAACAGATCGATACTGCATCTGGTTCTTCTGGAAGCCTGCTAACCCTGTAAATTTTTTTGAAAAACCTAAAATGTTTTCTTCCAGTTAAGTTTAGGTTTCATTTAAGGTTTTTAGTTTCTACCCAGATCTACATTCTTTCTGTCAAAAATCTCTTGTGAGTGAGTTCCGATGGTATTTTTGTTTTAGATGATTTTCTAGAAGTTTTGCATGCCTAAAATGGTTTTCACGTGGTCTCTGTAGTGACTCAAAGATCAAAAGCTTGAGAAACCTTAGATTACCTTGGTGTATTTTTGTCTTCTTGATGAGTCTAACTTGTTTGTGAAATATGTCCTTTGTGAGAAATAGATTTACTTTTCTCCTTGCAAATCTTTGAACGAACTTGGTTATAAGTCTTGAATTTTATTTTTATAAAAGAAAACATATTTGGGTGTTTTTTGATTGATTTGTTATTCTAAACGAATGAATCCTTAGTTTACTGAACAAGTAAGTAAAATGTCCTCAAAAAGAATTGAAGCTTTTATACAATTAGGTTTTAGAAGTTTTTAGATCTCAAAGATTAGTTTTTGTAGTTTTGAGTGCTTTCTAGAACTTATAGTTCTCTTTTGAAAGAAATTGTTTTTTGTAGTTTTGAGTTTTGAAAAAGAAAAGAGATTTATTGTGAGCATAGTTAGTAGTCTCGTTTTGAGTTGTTATTGAAAAAGAAAAAAATATTTTCTTTCCATTTCCATGTTGAAAGAAAGAATTGTTTCTTAAAGAATTGCATTCTTGAACTCTTTCTTTTAGCTAGAATTTCATTGAAAGAAAAACAAATTGCTTATCATTTTAGGTGCATATTTTTAGTGTTTTTGGAGTCAATTCTTCACACCATCAAAGTTTCATTTCCATACCTATTGACTTAAAGAACAAAACATAAAAGCAACGCTTAATTAAAATTGATCTAGTAATCATTTTTATTTCTAGGGCTCTTATCACCAATATAGCTTAGGCTAGTATCTTGGAGTAGGGAGTAATTAACTCTACAAGATAGTTAAAACAAACAAGTAGCTATATCTTGCGGTAGGAAATAAATCGAAGTGTAATTGATACATTCTGGGAAGCTTCTCTTAAAGGAGTCAATCACGAGATCATGTCTGAACCTTTGAGACAATCAAGTCTGTTTCATTGGGAAAGAGAGAAGATTTGCGCGTATTATAAATGGTAAACCTCGGATTAACCATTGTCAAGGAGCCTGGGGTCACTTGTTGATAAACATCGGATTGATCATGTCGAGGAGCCTTCAAGGGGATTGAGCTTTGTTACTCTTCCCTTATGTGTAGATCAGATCGTAGACTCTTCCCCCAGTTGTATTTGTTGTTGTTGGTAACCTTAGTGTCCATAAACTTAAAATTATTTCCTAAGGTGATGGTGAAGGACGGATCTCACTGTACCTGCAGCAAACATCGACTAGACTCACTTGGACTCTCTGGGGGGTTCTCTTCACTCGAGATGGTTTTGTGAAGAAACTTATGCCAGTCTGTTTCATTAAGCAGGTTGTCGGGGTAACTATTCCAACCGCCCTTTTTGTATTAAAATTCTATGACATTGGATTTCATCACCAACTAGTGTTTTTAGTACGGGAAGTTACTGCTTGTGTGTGGTTTGAACTCTTAGATTTTTTAGGCATGTGATTCAGTTTTTTGTTTCCTTAAAGACTTTAGGTGCTTTTATTGAAATTTTCTTTGTTTGCATGTGATTATTTTCATCCTACACCCAGAGATTATTATCCTTGATAAATCATGTCAAGACAGTCATCTATGTTTTTCCAATCACTGGAAACATTTTTATATGGCGCTCCTACTCTTCCTTTGGGGTACCAGTCACTTTCTGGCACTTTTTTAGGAGCAACTCCTCGACCGACTGAACATCAATTATCACCTGGTAATAATGGAACTAAAATGTTGAGTGCAGAGCAGATTTTTATGATGTCTAGTAGTATTCCAAATCCTCAACCTCAAGGTAGTCAGTTACAGCCTGGGGGCAACCTCAAGGAGTCAGTTACCACCTGGGGGGCAACCCCAAGGTAGTCAGTTTTTGCCTGGAGGGCTACCTCAAGGATTTCAACCTTCAGGACAATACATACCCCAAGGTCAACCCCAGACTCAGTATATTCTTTAGGATGCTTATCAACCCCAGATTCAGTACGTGCATTAGGGTTATCAACCTCAAGGTCAGTAACTAACTCAAGGTTTCCAACTGCCTTCTGGTCAATCATTTTTACAAGGAGCTGGAAATGTACCTCCTAATTATCAACCCTATGTTCAACTAGGTTATGGTCCTCCATATCCACAACCTTTTATGGGTCCTAGAATGAATATGGTGTGGGATCTGTCTCAAACTCAACAGAACTTGCAACCTAATGTGCAGTTATCAAGTCAACCTAGACAACCTTTGGTTTCTGGTCCAACCCAACAACCTGTCCAACCTACGGTTCAAACCTCTGCACCTGGTTTAGTTTAGCAACCTGGGCCAAGCTCACCTTAGACTCCACCTCGAACTGCTACTACAACTACTACAATTTCTATTCAACCTACCATACCTATTTTTGGAGTATCTGTGGCTCCAGTTTCTAGTATCCCTGCATCAGTGCAAACTCCTCAAGTCTCTGTGCCCTAGTTAGGACCTACGGTCCAGGCTTCAGTCCAGATGCCTGTAGGACATGCTGGTCCAAGTACGATTTCTATAAGCTAACTGCAATTCACTTATCAACTGTACCAGGGACAGTATCAATCCAGTCCTACTGTAAAAACCCAGTTTATCAGAATCAATCGTATCCTAGATATACTGATCAACAGCCTCAACAACCCCAGTTTGGTCTAGTTAATCCTAGTTTTCCAAGAGGTTATAACATTCCTAATGCAAATCCAATCCAAGTTATCCTAGATATCCTCCTCCTGGATCTGGTCTCATTACTTAAGGTTTTCTCAAACCTAACCGTTAGTTACCATTTATTGCAACTTTGGATTTACCTTATTTGTCGCGCCTTACAAACGATCTGACTTACTGTCTTTTGTATTAGTCGCCAATGCCTAATAAGTTGCCCAGTGATATCCCAAAATTCGAGGGTAAGTCAGGTGAGGATCCATTAAATCATGTTATGACTTATCACCTCTGGTGTTCATCTAATTCAATTGTTGATGATTCAATTCGATTGCGACATTTTCAAAGAACTCTTATTGGTCTTGCCACCAAATGGTACATTGAGTTACCACGAGGCTCTTTTTATAATTTCAGTCAGTTAGCCACTTCTTTCTTAACTCATTTTCAGTTGCCTGTTAGATATGACAATGGCACAGAACTGTTAACTTCACTAAAACAATCCACGTCCACATATATTTCTAATCATTTTCATGAATGGCGACGTAGAACACGTTTGGTGAAAGTTTTCATTCCGGATCAAATTTTAGCAGAATGGTTCGTTAAATCATTGTTACTTAAAATTACTGAAGATGTAGCTAAGGCAGGAGTTGTCACTAAAGAGTAAGTTTTTGCTTAGGCTCAGTACCTTGACCTTGTTTATATGCAGTCAGGTACTTTACATGAAAAAATCCTTGATCTTCCAAATACTACAGCTCCTTCAGGGTCTCATGCTACTGATGGTATGATTGGTTTAGTTAGTATTAAAAGCAAGAAGAATTCTTCTAAGAATTCTTCTCCTACAATATCTTTACCTGATTCCTTGAAAGGAGATTCTTCCGCTGAATTTTCTGCCGACATCCATGTCGTAGATTCATCTACGACCAAATCTGGTAGTAAAGAAAAGGGGAAGAACATAAACAATCAAAATTCAAAAGATAAAACAAATAAAAATGAATCTATTGACGAAAAACCAAAACCTCGCTATCCTTGTTTCATTTGCAACGAGGATCATTTTACCAAAAAATGCCCATATCAAGTAGAGTTTTCAAAATTTGTTAAAGGTTTTCAAATGCTTGCTTTCTTGAAGGATCCTTTTCCTACTCAAGAAAGTAAGGTGGTTGCTTCTTCCTCGAATACCTCAGAAGAACCCATTATGATGATGTCTCATGTCAGGATTGTGACGCGATTGCAAGATTATGGTAGTAAAAATCCTGTTGATGGTAAAGAAGCAGAATCTTCTAATTCAAACACATCAACTACAACTCCTCATGGTTCTGGTCCACTACAGATCGAGAAACCCAACCCTGACTTAGTAATCAAACCGCCTACTAAAGGTATATTTCAGAAATCAGCCTTCAATCCACATGCGAGAGCTTCTCAGAATTATAGCATTGTTGAAGACTTAGCCATTGCCCCTTCAGCAATGTCAGCTTTGGAAGTGTTGCAATCATGCCCATCACAACGTAAATTACTATTTTCTGCTATAGGAGCTATTGATATTCAGGATTCAAACCTCATAATCTTCGATTTAGAGGAAAGTAAACCCTACCTCCCTCATCAAATGGCTTTCCATATTCCAGTGTTAGTAAAAAACAAACCTTGCTTTCAGATTGTGATTGATGAAGGGGCTTCTATGTATATTATGTCAATCCAGTGTTGGAGATCACTTGGTTCTCCCACACTCAATCAGTCTCCAACAATTCTAAAGGCTTTTGATGGCTGAGGGTTCCATCCTTTTGGTATTTTGGAAGATTTACCTATAGGGGTTGAAGGAAAAACTGTAAATCTAGATGTGGAAGTGGTTGATGCCCCTCTAGATTACAACCTTCTCCTGGGTCGCAGTTGGTCTTATTCTATGACTGCTATTGTTTCATCGGTCTTTCGACTTATTAAGTTTCCTCATAGTGGAAAAATTGTTACGATAGACCAGCTGAGTTATCTCTCATCCGACCCAGCCTCTACAAATAGTATTCAGCATGTCGATAAAATGACTATCCCTTACAAGGATGTTGGCGTAGGTTTGATTAAAGATTCTGGTTTACTAGGAACTTTTTCCTTCCCTCATCCTAACATATCGCCCTCTATTGCATCTATTCATATGATTTCATCGAACATTATTGCTTTTGATGATCCTTAGATCGTACCTTTCGATTGTGAGGTGGATTCATTTCATGGTGCAATGCCCATGAGTCCCTCTAAAATTGCATATCATGTTGTATAGTCGTTTTCTGATTCCTGACCTGTCGTGAGGATAGTTTCTTCCCGTATCAACCTCGCTAAAAAATGAAACTGGATGTTTCGAGCATAGTTCCTTGTCTTGTTTCAAGCTCGTTCAAAAATGAAACAAGGAGTGGCAAGGATAGTTTATTCTTGTCTCAACCTCGTTAAAAAATGAAACCAGATGTTGTGAGGATAGTTTGTTCCTGTCTCAACCTTGTTAAAAAATGAAATTGGATGTAGCGAGGATAGTTTGTTCCTGTCTCAACCTCATTAAAAAAAAAACTGGATGTTTCGAGGATAGTTTTTTCCTGTGTCAAGCTCATTAAAAAATGAAACAAGGATTCATGAGCATAGTTCCTTGTCTTGTGTCAAACTCATTAAAAAATGAAACAAGGAGCCATGAGCATAGTTCCTTATCTTGTGTCAAGCTCATTAAAAAATGAATCAAGGGTTTTGGAGCATAGTTCCTTGTCTTGTGTCAAGCTCGTTTAAAAAATGAAACAAGGGTTATGAGGATAGTTCTTTTCTTGTGTCAACCTCATTAAAAAATGAATCAAATCCCTTTCCAAATTGAGTCTTTGAGTCTTTTCAAGATCTCGAAAGTGAATGCAATGAAGCTCGGGGGGCATGTACCTCAATTTGAGTCATTATGTTGGGGGCATACGAACTTATAACAATCATAGTTTTTCATTTCAAGCTTGCGTAAACATGAAATCAAATCCAAGCAGAGTTCCCTATGGTTCAAGCTTGTGTAAAAATGAACCCATACCCGATTTACATCTCGTGATTGCCATCTTTATCTACTAAATTCTATTAGATTATCCTTGGTTGTTTTCATTCCATCGCCACCATCTCTTTGGCTGATCATATGTTTTCACTTAGTTGTTTACCCTTCCTGAGGGACTGCAGCTATGAGTGGTTTTGTTAGCCAGCCTCTTAACTATTACATGTTTTGAGTAGTTCCACCATTCCCAAAACCAGTTGCTACCATTTACACCACTCATTCCTCTAGGACGAGTCTTCTTTAAGCTCTTTTCTGACTCGTAAAATATGAAAAGATTGTCGAGTTTTTCCCTTTTTAACTCGTTAAATGGAATTAAAAAATGCAGTCCACTTACAGCTCTTTTCTGACCATATAAACATGAAAAGATCACCAGACTTTTGTCGTTTCAAGTTCGATCACTTTTTTACTTTTTCGGTTCGGGGCCACTAATTATGAAAAGTAGTCCTTGATCGTAATGGTCAAGTGGTTCTCTCAAGTATTATTCTATACTTTTTCGAGCTTGAGGGACACAAATTTATGAAAAAGGACACCCATGGAGTTTTCTTAAGTTTTTCTTCTAACTCCCTAAAATTGAAAAACACCAAGTTTTTTCTATACTAGACTCGTTAAAATTTAGCAATAAAGGACCTGTTCAATTTTAAATAGGAACGAACTACTCCTTCTTAGGGTTCGAATTTTAAACTAAGTTGGACTCATCTGAAGGATGAGCTTATAAACAAGCAAATGTTATCCTCCTTAAGCTTGTCAAAAATAAAGAGGTACTTGCCAGAAATGGTGGGGGAAAAGAGAGAAAAATGAACATGTTTGTTACACTTTGTGTTTTAGAAAATCCATTAACCACTCTTGAACACGACACTTTTTGTTCACCTAGGTTGGGAAATCCTTTGCCTAACAATTAATCAAACCATATTGAAAGTTTTCAGCCGGTTTCTGGGCATTAGCTTTGGGTCAATTGTCACCAAACCATCTGTAGTGTCGTTACGTGTTCGAGAGGTCAGTTCAAATAAACCATTCATCTGCAAAATATCTGTCATCCATTTTGACCATCCCTAAGTCAGTCTTTGCCAATATATTTCTTCAAAACTTGATCTATGATTCATGTGGTGGGCTTGCCTATGACAGATCGCTTTCTATCAACTTCAACTCCTTATCTAGAAGGATGATCTAGAAATCGTCAGTACCTTGGAATCTTCATGCCCTAATGGTAGGTTTCTCGCCTTCGACGATAGGTTGAATCATTGAACTTCAATCAAAGGATTTTATGACATGTTCGACATCAGCTCATTTATTCACATTTCATGGATTGTACTGAGTGCTTTGAGAGCCATTGACATTACTAATGGTTTTTCTCACACTTGTTAACAGTTCACATCATTAACTGGTAATCAAGTGGTTTCTACCATGTTCGACTTTGACACATTCATTCACATGGATAGAATCGTACTATTCTGGGAAGTAGAAATCAAGACCCTGGATCTAGTTTCTACCATCGAGGCTATGAGGAATTTTGTTATTAATTATATAGTGGACTATTCATAAACAGATGGTTGTGCCCATACTGTGTCTACATATGTCTATACTCGTGATGTATTACAAAATCATTCCTGTATCAGAACAGTTTAGTCAATTTTCTAGTCAGTTTTGCTCTGAGTATGGGAATGCCTACTTCAACGATGATATGTTCACATATATATATTTTGCATTGAATGTTTTTACAGGTTCTGAATGGGGTGTCCACAGGATGATCCTTGAAATGATAAAGTACTTCACTCTTCATAGCTGACAAACTCTATCTTCATCTATTACATACTTCACACTTTAGGGGGCAATCTGTTGCACAAACAATTGTCACCTTGACATTCTACAATCTGTGTGAGTCCTTTACGACTCATACCTTCCTTCTTTGCAATTCTTAAGCCTCAGTTCCTCATATCAAGCCTTGAAAATAATAGAAAGCCCTTAAAAGTCTCTAAAACTCTGGTTTCGCACTTTCTATTTGCATTACCTGTGATCCCGCACCTAATGGTCATGTCTCCTACGCACTTGATCGCTCTGTCTCTGTGTTATGGGTGCGGACCCCTGTAAAAGTTAAAAAGGCACAAGTATATTCTTAAAAACTCACTTTGAGTCATTTCTAGAAGCTTCTGGAAGGAATCTTGAGGTGGCAAGTTTGCTCCCTTAAGGTTCATGCATCCCATACCTTAAGGAGCTAACCCCTTGATGTGAGGAGCTTATCCCTTTCAAGGAGGAATCTATCCCTTCATAGGTGGACCTGTAATGTCCTCCCTCTGCACTATAAAATGAAGCATTAGGTTGGTTACTTGGGAAATTGAAAGCTGAATATTTTTGAGGTGAAATGCTGCTAGAACTTAGTCTTCTTAGTTGAGTTTTTATGAGGAGAGATTAAACACCTCTAAGATCTCATTTGGAGGAGTGCACGGCTTGTCAAAGTAAAGGAAATTCCTGTTTTAGACCCTGGGATGATCTTGTTCAACATCAAGGCTGAAAAGGTTGTAAGGTTCTTCTACTTCAAAGTTAATACAAATAAGTTTGTTTTTATCAATAAGCTGTTGTTTTATGGTTTATTTTATGAACTCCTTGATCACCATAATAGAAAATATTGATGATATTACCTATGTAGGTGCTATTTGAAGTTTTCTTGTTTTTTATTGCAGGTTCTCAAAAAGAAACTCTTTCAAACGGTTGAACGATGGCTGCTACAAACTAGCTTTGGACTTAAGGTAGGATCTAAACACCACTATAGTTTTTGTTTATGAATCACATATGTCTAGAGAAAGATAGATTTGTTTGTCTATTTGTTGCTAGACTATCTTCTGATACTAGGGAGATCGGCCTTGTCTACAAGATCGATTTATCTAGCCAACATGGTAGGATGGTGCTAGGGTGAGTTGTAGCTCATTGGGTGTTGGGGCATCTATTCAGTTGACAACTAAAGAATCTCAGGCATTGGAGTGTCCATCCAGTGCGAGCTGGAGAAGACTTATTTTCTAGAGTCTAGGAAGTTGGAGATTTCTTTTCAATTGGAGTTGAAGATTAAAGAATTATTAGAAAAGCATTCATGTGGTTTTTGTCCTGGAGGGAGTTTCCACCTTAAAAATTGTGTGCATTTGTGTTCCTTTTATTTACTTCTATCATTGTACAAACACTGATAATACTTGAAGATTAAATAATGCTCTGAATGATTAATAATTAGGCTAATTGAAAGGAATATTGATTCACCTGTGCCCCTCCCCCCTCTCATTATTTCCAACAAATCCAACATTCAATCCTATAATTGATGTTGAGAAAGGAAAGATGTTTCTAGTTATATCAAGAAATGAGGATGAAGGAGAGATGATTTGGAGGGAAAAATCCACCTCAAATATCTTCAAGGATAATGATAGTGACACACTGTGATGGGGATAGGCTGGGTTGACTCAACTTCCCATAACCTAGGATACTCCAACACAACCACCCACAGCTCCGCTTTAAACCCAATTTTGGAAATTCATAATTTAATTTGAAATATGCAGTCAAAACATGAATGGTGGTTTCCTCTTCCTAATTCTATGAGAGATCTATATCAATCCTTCCTACTCTTCTTCTCACCTCAACTAACTCACATGGGCTTGACCTTATGAAGGTTAGAACATGCTAGCCAAAATAGGCTTTCAACAAGTCGCACGCACCCGTGAAAATGCTTTTTGTAGGAACGCTTCGAGAACTTTGTATTTTCATTAGGGAAAATTTTAAGGATGGAAAATTATCTTGAAGTGTAAAAATATTGGCAAATCTCACTAGCCGCTAATATGAAAACTATAAAATGTTTATTGATGTACCTGTAAAATTATTCAAATTTATAATAATTTTATCTATACTATCTATATCATGTTAGCGATTTTTAAAGTAAAATAATGTTATAATGTAAAATTTGGGCGAATCATTTTTATAAAAAATGGAAATTGGTGAATCTCTTTTTTGGAAAAATCATGGAAAATTAGCCAACCCACGAATATTAGCCCCTAAAATTTTCCATGCTTTTCATATTCTAGGGAGGTGGAATGACTTGGTTTGGCTACTAATCACTTATACACATCGTTAACCTATTCCTTAACTCAATCATTGAAATAGTATGCCCCTCTTCATCGGGATTGCAAAGCTAAAACATTTGCTAATCGAAAACAACCACAAAAGGTGTCTGACAACGTACACACAACATGGTTCTCTGGTTCTCTGTAAAAGCATATTATTCACTGTAAATACTATGCCTTCACACTCCAAAAACACAAAGGAACACTCTCCCATGGAATTGGAACCAAAATACAAAAGGTTCATTACCAACCACATCACAGTTGGGCCTCCATGTGTAGAATTCCACTGTAAATCAACTCACCAGTGCAAACAAAACCTATAAACTACAAGATAGTTTTCTTAACACACAAAAGTGCACCACACATCATACATACATTGCACAAAATATCACACACAACACATCTTCACAGTATTCAAAAAAATTGATAGTATTCAACACATACATAACCAACTAGAGTGGAGGGACTAATTCGTGACATGCATAAAACATCTCAGAATTCTCACAAGCTCTCAACACACAGGGGTGAATATCTTCAGCTCCATACTTTATTTAAACAAATAAGAAATATCATTCCTAAGGCGTACAATCACCACATTTCATGACACATTTACATTCAATACCAAGGAATACATCCATGAAATTTCTTGATACATTCATATTCGTACTATAAATTGACATAACAAGTGCAACTCTCAATGCATCAAATTAGCATTATACAGACATAGTAATAAACATGTACAAATGCATTAAAAAAATTCTTCATTAATCAGATCTAGACATACATTAAATTGACCAAATTTACAATGTGGCATGTGCAGCCCAAGCCTCTCAACCTTTGCCTCTTATCCTAGTGTTGTAGCTTCTCTTCTTCACTACTGCACACACTACTCATCTCAAACACTCTTCCTATCTAAAAGAAAAGTTACATCAGATAACCAAGAGTCATAAGTGATGATTTGTTTCCCCTTCTAACAAAATATGGGAAACTAAAATTACATTTAAATTAGGAAATAATTACTCCAACTTATTCTAAAAATAAAACTCAATATGAATTTTAGTTTTGTTGTGCTAATTTCAACTTTAGATTTCTAGACAAACGCTTGTCAATTGCTTCATGTGCATAGCTTCCCTTATGGTGTTTGTGAACAAAAATAGGTAAATTTATCAAGTTTATGTTAAGTTCATGAGCATATTAAGATGAAAATGAAGTGTTGAACAATAAAAAGTAAATGAAAAACAAACTATCAAGAAGTACTCTTAACACAATGTTTTGATAAAGGAGTTCACCCCTCCTCGGCTACATCTCCTTGGTCCAGCTTCCATGGCTTGGGCCTCTGTATTTTCTCAAAATGGAAAAAGTTACAGTTTACAGTTCTCTACAGCTCCTGAAACCTACTTCAATGGGCTTAGAGCATCTGAAAACCCAAAATATGACTCTCCAAGATCTACAATTGAACTCTGGCTGATCTAGGCCTAACCTTCTCTCCTAGTGGCCCTAGGCTTCCTTAAAATTCAACGTGGAAAAATCACATATATAAGTTACTCTTCCTCTGCAACAAATTCCATTGTGTTCAGAGCATCCAACTTATCTAGGAACACCTTTTTCTGATCCTCATTTGGTTGAATTTTTCCAAAGATATGGTCAACATAGTTTCTCCTAGTAATCCAGCTAGCTCTGTTAATTTTGGACTTAAGGCCAAAATTGGCGAACCGCCAAATTTACTGCTGAACTAAACTTGAGGTTAATTAATCATTAAACTGGATCAATTAGGCATTAATCTAGAATTAGCGCTAATCATGTGTAGTTATAACTAATTGTTAGCCTAACTGCTGGAGGTATCCACAATGGTGGTCACATGTCATGGTTAAATAAATATTGGCTTGGTGATTTTGAGTGGAGCGATCACATGGTGGTATTACCTGATGCGGTTAGGCTGACAACTATGTAAAGTTGGCTACCAGTTGTCAATTGTAACCGCAATTGAATGGAGCATTCACATTGAGTATAAATGCAAAAGGTTATGTTGGAGTTACGATTCGTGGTTAACCGTTAACTGTAGCCATTTCATGTTATGGCATGGTTTTCACATGGGGAGGGCTGGCCCACGAACTGTCCCTCCTAACCCCCAAACAAAAAACCATTGAACTTCAAATATAATCGATGAACAATATGGTTAACTCACAATGGTAGCAGAGATGGTTATATTCTTGGTCTATGCAGAGGAGATCGTGGGGTCGAACCCTAGTGCCTCCATAAAAATTTTGGTAAAGCAAGCAACTAGTCCTTTGGGGAGGGACACGTGGTGGCCTCCGGGCTTGCCACTTGTCCCCTCCTCATTGGTCCTCCATTGACCAATAAAAATGTGTCATGTCACCAACTTATAAACCAACCTCAGGATGCCACTTGTCATAGTCTAATTGGATTTTGACTGTCTGTTGACCCTAACCATCATCTTCCATGTTAGTAGTATAAATTTCTGACTAGGCAGTGACTGTACATTTTTTTAAAAAATTTCTTATGTTTGGCAAAGCGGTCAACATGCTCTATCTTCCTCATACGAACTCTATTTTGAACGAAACAAGTTTTGTTGGGATCATATTTCTGAGACGGATGTCATTGTTCACCTTTTGAGTGATTCCAAGCACTTTTATTTTTGAGCTAATTCTTGCCCCTAATCCAGATTCCTATCACTCCTTCCCACTGATAGGATTTTGGACCCACAAAATCTGGTTATCTAATTAGATTTGAATACTCTTGTCTTTCCTATGTTCTATCAACTGATTATACTTGAAAAGTATCCATGACAACCACTTGGGTACACTGGCATGCCTTGCATTGCAAATGGCTATGTCCCTCAAACAATGTTCTCCTTTTGTTGTTCACCTAATGCAACACTTGCTGGACACTTTCTGGCTAAAAAATACCTTTGTTGTACCACGATTATTCCTCCATGCTTGGAAAACTTATACAAGATGATAGCCTTCCCACAGAGAATCTTGGCATCAACACATACAACGGTGTACAATGGCTACAAATTTTTAGCATCTCATCTACTTTCGCTTCTTGCCTCTATCATCCTCCAGTTCAACATGCTACTCATGTCATGATTTGAGAATTAAGGCTAAGCATGAGCATCTTGCTCAAGAATGGACCTTCCAAAATCCCACGACATCTTGTCACAAATACAACCATTAAATGGAAAAACACATCATGCAAGAAATGAAAATCGATGACCTCTTCTTTTGCTCCTTCAAAACAATAATTGTCACATCATGTAACATCGCCATGTACTATTGCATCTTGGTGTACAAACCATCGACTAACACAAGTCGACAAAACATCATTGACTAAACATAAGTTGACAAAACATACTTCTTCAAGCAACTGACTTGACTTGAGAGCCAAGCATAAGCATGTACAACAACTTGATGATTCTTTCAATAAACAACAAGAATTTCACATCTCATGCAACATCTCCCTTTCATCTTTGGAGATAAAATCGACTCTTCCAAGTCGATATGACATACATGTGACAACAATCGACACAAATCAACACTCATGCATGTACCCAAACACAATGAAACTAGCAACAATTCCACTGTTCACACACACAAACTCTCAAGTATGTGTACAATTATTCAACTCTCCCTCAAGTACAAAAACAAGTACAATAAGCCCAAAAACATGTATGGGTACATAAAGATTTTAATTGACAAATTTGTTGCAAATGAAGTGAGTAACCCCCCACTTTCACACACCTTCCTGGTGAAAATATGCAACATCAAGAACGAATTCAAAAGAAATCCATTCACATACAAACTTGTAACCACAAATTTCCTTCTTTGTTGGATTTAAGTGAGTCAAATAGAACTCCACATTAAACATCTTGCATCATACAAGTTGCAGCATACTTTCAATAGAAAAGTAATGCATTCATAAGGAAAACAAATGTATTTTTAAGGAAAATAATTGCATCTATCAATAAAGGAATTTCAAGCGTTATTTCATTAACAAATGAAACAACCTCTTACCAAACCATTTCCATGGTGATTCTTTTAGTTGCACATCATCTTATGAATCATCTTGACCCTACCAAATTCTCTTTCCACCTTCTTCAAATGTCGTCGATGAGTTGTTGGATACAAAGTCCAAAATTTGTCTATGAGAATACCTTGCTTATGGAAATGAGTGAAAAACAATTGCATCTCTTTTCAACATGGTTTCCATTATCCAATGGACCTCTAGCTTTCTGTCTCTTTTGTTTTGAAAGTTTCATGTGTATCGTTATCCTCTTCCACCACCTTGAAAAACTATGGTTATTATAACCACAAAAGGAACAAGTAATACATCTCCTAATCTTATGTGAAGATTTACCATGTTTATCATAATCAAAAGAAACTTGATTAAAGGCGGATTTATACCTTGTACATTCACCTTTGTCGCCTTCTTGAGGAGGTGAATTTGATGAGGTAGTGGCTCTCTTTGGAATACCAACAATGGTTTCGATGTCCTTAAAGATTTCAACATCCTCTTGTTTTTCCTTTCCACTAGTTGAATGCTTATGAGCATCTTCTTCCAAAGTGGGTATAAAACTTTTGCATTCCTCATGAAAACAAACTTCACAAGCTTGAGGGTATGAACATGTAATGAAATTTCCTCTTGGGACACCTTCATGTGCATCCTTGGCTTGGGACCATTCTCCATCATGTTCTCCATAACCAAGACCCAAATACCTAGGCCTTTCCTCAACAACAACTGGCTCAGCTATGCCTTGTGCATGTTTGCCTAACCCTCTACCTTCATAGCCCATATTCATTAATAATTTGGACCCTATTCCTCTAGTGTGTCTTTCTAAAGCACCAAAACATTCATTTTTAGAGGAAATTGAAGATAAACTTGAATTTCATACCTCACGTTCATACACATACTTGGCTAGGGTTTCCTTGGAATCATGGAGTAAAATCTCCATCTCATGCATCTTTTCAAGAAGCTCTTGCTTATCCTCCTTCATGCCATCGACTTCTCTTGAAGTATAGTGTTCTCTTTCCTATATTCAATCATCTCTTGCACCATATCTTTCATGATGAAAAACTCTTGCAACGTCTCTTTATCAAAGAGTCTTTCTAAGGAAGATGAATTAGAATCATCACTTGTTGAAGTTGCCTGATATAAACTTGCACACTGTTAGCACGGTTAGTTATCCTTGCACAAATCTCAAACGATAAAGAAAATAAAAACTTTTCTTATACCAACTTGATCTATAGCTGTATGTTAGTTTTGTTTTGCTACTTTCAACTTCAAATTTCTAAAAAAATGCTTGTCAATTACTTCACCTGCATAGGTTCCCTTATGGTGTTTGTGAATAGAAACAAGTAAATACTATCAAGTTTTATGTTAAGTTCCTGAGCATATTAATATGAAAATTAAGTGTTGAATAGAAGCAAGTAAATTAATAGAAAACAATCAAGAAGTACTCTTAACACAACGTTTGATAAAGGAGTTCACCCCTCATAGGCTACATCTCCTTGGTCTAGCTTCCATGGTTTGGGCCTCTGTATTTTCTCAAAATGGAAAAAAGTATAGTTTAGAATTCTCTACATCTCCTGAAACCTACTCCAATGGACTCAAAGCATCCAAAAACCCCAAATATGACTCTCCAAGCTCTGCAGTTGGACTCTGATTGATCTAGATTTACCTCCTCTCCTAGTGACCCTAGGCTTCCTTAAACTTAAACGTGGAAAAATCACATACATAAGTGTCTCTCTACCTCTGCAACCTATTCCATTGCGTTCAAAGCATACAAATCATCTAGGAACACCTTTTTCTAGTCCTCATTTCGTTGAATTTTGCCCAAGATATGGTCAAAACAGTTTCTCCTAGTAATCCTCCACTAAAACTGGACAAACTCCAGTTAGCTCCACTAATTTTAGAGTTAGGGCTGAAATTGGTGGACCACCAAATTTACCACCGAACTAAACTTGAGGTTAGTTAATCGTTAAACTGTGTTAATTAGTCACTAATCTGGAATTAGCGCTAATCCTACGTGATTATAGTTAACCATTAGCTTAACTGTTGGTGATCTCCGCAATGGTGGTCACATGTCATGGTCAGCGCATTCCCACGTGGTTAAATAAATATTGATATGGTGGTTTTGAATGGAGAAATCACATAGTGGTATTACCTCACGCAGTTAGGCTGGAAGTTATGTAACGTTGGCTCTCGGTTGTTAACTATAACCACAACCAGATGGAGCGTTCGCATGGAGTATAAATTCTAATGGTTATGTTGGAGTTATGGTTTATGGTTAACCGTTGACCATAGTCGTTTCATGTTATGGCGTGGTGTTCACATGGGGAGGGATGGCCCTCCTAACCCACAAACCAAAAACCATTGAACTTCAAATATAATCAATGAACAATATGGTTAAGTCACAACGGTAGCAGAGACGGTAATATGCTTGGTCTGTGTGGAGGAGGTCGCAGGGTTGAACCCTGACGCCTCCATAAAATTTTTGGTAAAGTGCCTAGCTGGTCCTTTGGGGAGCGACACATGGCGGCCTCTGGGCTTGCCACTTGAACCCTCCTCATTGGTCCTCCATTGACAAATAAAAACATGCCATATCACCAACCTATAAACCAACGTCATGATTCCACTTGTCATAGTCTAATTAGATGTTGACCATCCGTTGATCATGCTCAATCATCTGTGACATTAGAAGTACTGACTGATGATTGGGTAGTGACTGTACTTGTTTTTTCAAAAATTGCTTTTGTTTGGCAAAGCGGTCAGTGAGCTCTATATTTCTCATATGAACTCCATTTTGAATGAAACGAGTTGCGTTGGGATCATATCACCAAGATAGACATGATCATTCTACTTTTGAGAAATTCTAGACACTTTGAATTTTGAGCTAATTCTTGCCCCTAATCAAGATTCTGATCATCCTAGTGCAAAAATTTGTAATTTCTTACAAACATTTAAAATCTCTACCAAAATCATCATGAGACCATCCCATCATGTTTGAAATTTTTGTTCCATTCTTCATCAAACTTTGTGCTCCATCTATGAACGAGCATCACTCTTCATGTAATGGTTGATTGGTGGAATCCCGTCTCACAGAACTACAATGGAAAAAATTTAGACCAATATTAGGTACCAAATCCGGATTACACAAAACTTGCCTCTATTATAATTGGTACAATAGTTTCGACATGGATTTCAAAGAAAGAACATTGGCAGAAGTAAAAGATAAATAAATGTGGTGTGTAAATCCTTCTTAATCTACTTGAGAGAATATCTTGAGATTGGGTGCAGATGATTCATGAATGTAATCTTTTCTTTTGAAGGATTGGTTAATATACTTGAAAAAAAAATCAATGTTTGTTGTATATCAAATATTCTATTCATATTATTTTTTGAGGAGTTTTATATTATTTAATACATATATGCACAACTTGGTTCAACTTTAGTGTAATCATGTGATGATACTTTATGTGAAATACATGACACTTTCATTCAATTTTGAGGTTCAAAGATTTTTTTAACTGGCATAACCTTACCCTATATCAAATTTTCATAGTCAAATTCAATAATGCACTTAAAAATAATATTTGAGTAACTAATTTCAATATCAACCATTTAAACACTTAATGAATAAATGCTTGACAATTGAAATAAAGCTTGAAGCGACCTTTTCTTAATATTTTGTATTATACTTGATATAGATCAAATAGTACTACTTTGTTGCATTCTAATTCAAAAAAAAAAAATTTGATCATCAAATGACATAAGTAGACTTATAAACTAGTTTGTCTTATAGATGTTGAAGGTGTGCCAACATTGTAGTATTACAATAAGTTATGCTAAACATAGACAACGTAGTTACTTAGTATCAACATTAAAATAATTAATAATAGTAACAAAAAAAATATTTATATGTCATTAACTAGCTTTATAAGTAAGAAAATTATTACACAATCTATTACTCATGAGTTAAATCTAGATGAACTTGGTTTTAACATAGAAAAATATTTATTAATTATAATAAAAATAATGTAAGGAATCTAAGTTTAAGAGAAATATCAATTCTATGTTCTTTTCAATATAATATATTCAAACAATTGAAAAATAAATATTGAAAACATGCAATAACTAGCTTAGTCAATTTAGCCTCTTTCCTCTTTTATTTGAAGAAAATCAATTTATACTCCTCTATTGTTATTCTTATTCTTATTGGATTATGACTATTAAAATAATTAATAATTCATACTCAAAATTACTAATGTTATTGTCATTAAATAATTTTATAAGATAATTCTCGCACATTAATCTATTATTTATGAAGAAATCCTCAATCAACTTATCTTTTAACACAAAAAATATAAATAGTTAAAATGAATTATATTATTATTTCAATTGATAATTTAATTTTATCTTAAATATCATTTTGGGATTCAACTGCGTTAAGTAATTCATTCGTCTATGACCATTTCCATGATAGGTAGTCGTAACTGACTAATTTCTCATGATTTTTGAATAGTTCACTTAGCACCCATGATTTTTGAATTAATTCATACTTGCTAATCTCAACACTTAATTTTATCTTGTCAACTATAATGTGGTGTCAATTTAATATAATAATATATAATAATGATGACGATGATGATGATGATTAATATCCACTCATGCAGGATCATCAACTCTAGGCATACCAATTTTATTAGAATTCAAAAGGGGTCATGTAAATTTTAGAGAAAAATTGATTTTCCCTCACTTTTAGTGTGCATAAATAAGGAATTTGGAGGATTTTGATGTAGAAACATTTGTCATGATTCTAGAAAGAATTTGGATCTTTGGGTTGTTAGGATATTTGGATGAGTTTTGTGTTTTGTCCATTTGGACCTTTGTAAATAATGACAAGTGCATAGATGAGTTGTGAGTTAGTTTTGGGTTGTTGGGATATATGTCCCATATGATGTTTTTGTTCAGATATTTTCCTAACCTATGGGAACTTTAAAATAATAGTGTACAGCTTGAGTTATGTAGCTCTCAAGGGAACTAGATGAGATAGCTCTAATACTACTTAATGCATGCCCAACAAGGGCCCACTTCATTTTCTCAAGATTCCCCAAATCTACAAAGGTGTCCCATGATTTTATTATTCCACTACAGGCTAGTACGATGGCGTAATGGCCTTCCGCCTTGCTTATGAGGAAATATTTCCTCATTTTCTCCTTTCTCCATGCATAGGTCAATCCAGCATGTCTAGAATTAATCCCTTGTGTTAGCCAAAATCACTATGTAATTTGAAATGTTAAAGTGGAGAAGGTGCTTCCTTCAAGCTCTGCAGGCACCTATAAGACCAAGCCCTATGCCCAATGACTGCCAAGTTTCTTTGGCCCGAGTAACTACTAGTCGAGGGTCAGGTCCATCCTACAAATTTTCACACCAAGAAAAACAAGAAGCTGACCAACTGAATGGGCCCCATTTCCAGTCAAGGGTTAGGTGGTTAGACCCGTTTTCTCTTTTTTCTACAAATATGATTCAGACTGACCCCTAACCTCATATGAAGTGTTGACCCCAACCTCGGGGAGGGCCCAACAACTACCAAGTTTCTCTGGCGTAACTAACTACTAGTCAAGGGTTGAAGCCATCTTACCAATTGTAACCCCAAGCAAGCCGAGAACCCAACTAGTCAATTGGGTCCCAGTTCCAGTTGGGGGTCTACCAGTTGTCCCTTTTTTTTTCTTTTCTATGAATACGATTTAGAACAACCCCCAACTTTGTCCATAGTCCTAACCCCGACCTCAGGCAGGCCCCAACAACATGGCCAATATTGTGGATCAATCATGGCTAATAATAGTGGAGTCCCAAAGAATGAGCAGATCTTGAATACTCTCTAGTTTTTAGGGATAGAACTTGTAAAAGGCCATAGGAGGCATTTGCCTAATTATTAGTTGTTTCGTCCAAATCCCCCAAAACATTGGATTTCTAGTTTATCAATAGGGTGAAAATCAACCCCCTTAGTTATTTTAATTATTAAATAATTAAATTAGATTAAATTAATTAACTATTTGTTTAGTTTATTATTAGTTTTTTAAATCTATAATTTCTTTAATAATAATTAATAAATTATATAATAGCTAAAATTATTATTATTAAACATAATACTTAATAGAAATTACAAAATATTACTATTGTTTAAAAGGAAATAATAACCGAGGAAGGCACCCAATTTGGAAATGATTGTGTGATGAAGTATTATGTAAATGATGAAATTCAAGGTTGAAATCCTCTATGGGTCAAACCTACAAAAAAAAAAAACCATGAATAATACTAATTAACAATAACTTATTATTATTTATTAAGATATGAATGCTTGAAATATTTTGTTCTACAAATATATATAAATTTGTGTTATATAGTTTATTATGATAATTTTATCACAAAAATAGTGAATATATCCATTGAAAGTAGTGAATTAAGTGATTTTCTAATTTTCATTTTAGAAAAACTCAATCTAGTTAATGTGAAAATAATTTAGATCCATAGTATATTTTCCAATATTAATGAAATGTGTGTTTTTAGTGCATTGACCTCCCTCCTCTCATAAATATACCCATTACTGTCATTAACAAATTATAGAGACCCACGATTGTCTCACTCAGAACAAAGAATCTATTTTCGAGTCTAACCTCCCTAATACAAAGAATTTGTTAGGAATTAAAGCATGGGGTTTATGATCATTACAACACCAAGAAAGCATGTAGAATATAACACCCATCATTGAGAAATTTGACCTCATCATATGCATAACAAAGATGAAACATTACATAGTATAGGGAATATAAAACCAAGTCATTCAAGCTTATAAGGCATTGCCATCCATAGCACATAAATGTAAGGTTTAATTAGATTTGATTTCTTGAAAAGGCAGAATTGCATATCCAAAGCTAGGGTATCCATTACTAAAAACTTGGAGAAGAACACCATATAAAATAAATAGGTCAATAGGGTCCAGAGGGGAAGAAATCCTTAATATTACAACACAACAACATAAGAAATATTAGCAAGATCTTGTAGTCAACATAATCACAACACTGCAATAAGAAAGGAATCTCATACTAATTGCTACTAGAACATAACCAATATCATCACACGTTGTTTTAGCGCATTTAAAATAGTGGCAAAACATATTAGTCAATCCTATAGATAATCTTGGAAATAATACTGAGAGGGGGGGGTGAATCAGTATTATCACGTCAATAAAACTTTTTCATTTCCATATTCAGATTC
>APFE030987796.1:228191-308055 GCA_000404065.3 Pinus taeda
CACAACTTCTTAGGATTCAGTTAGATGATCCTTAATGAGTGCATTAAAACATTATCAACCATATTAACAGTAAGCAGGTGCAGTAAAATAGAATAGATCATCACACATAAGCCACACACATGAACACCATGATATAAGGTGGAAACCCAATGTGGGAGAAAACCACCCGCTGCAAGTCATCTCAATCTTCTTCTTAATAAGAAAATCATTTTACAATATTTCTGTACTGGTGCAATCTTATACCAGTACGCAGGCATCTACCTGCAGAGAGCTACAACCCCCATAGTTCTTGTACTAGCCAATCCATTTACTAGTACGCAGGCTGCTACCTGCTACAATGCTCCAAAGATTTCAACTGCTACTAGAAGGGAGCTACCACCCCCTTAGCTCTTGTACTAGCTAAGATACTAGTACGTAGGTTCCGGCCTACAATCTTCTCTTCTTCAGGTACCACGTTTCATTAATTTTCATACTGGATACACCTGAAGCACAACACATAATCTAAAAGGCCACGTTTCATCCAATTTTCATACTAGACCCATTAATATAATCAATCAATCTTCTCAATCACCCAAACACCAATACATATACAAGGATAATATGTGAGATATCAACCAGATCTAGTACATCAGATCACATAAAGATAAGTCATTAAGAACTTGATCCATTCAACCATTATCATGTTGTTATCTGAACTCAATATCAGTAACCAGATACCAATTATGCACCCAGAACCCTGCAGAATAGTCAAAGGTAGTTAAAGCAAATTTCAAGCAGGGTCCGCAACTTCACCGCTAGACATCTACGGGCATCCGCACCTGCGTCTTCTGCATCTTTGCGGATATCCACACCTGCGCCTTCTGCAGCTCTGCGGCTATCCGCACCTACGCCTTCTGCTTCTCTGCGAGTATCCTCACCTGTGCCCTCTGCAGCTCTGTGGGTATCCGCACCTGCGCCTTCTGCTTCTCTGCAGGTATCTGCACCTGCGCCTTCTGCTGTGTTGCGTACCTCCGCACCTGAGCTATGGATCACCTGCGGACCTCTGATTAGGGCCAAATTAACAATCCTCCAATGTGCCACAGTCAGTCCAATCAATAGATCTGATCATGCGCCAATGAGATTGCGACTTATCAACAGTTTACAGAAATCTCCTTAATTTAGATCTAGCTATCACTCACCAACCGATCACAAGTATTTCAGATCTAGATCAACTTAAGATATTCAACCCATAATTCTTCCTTCCAAATGATCTCCTTCCCTTTTTATATTCAAGCCTTTCACAATACCATGGTCCAAAACCATAATAACACAATACCATGAACCCAATACTTGGGATCAATACTTTTGGATGAAATACCACAGACCAAAACCATAGGATCAAACATGTCAGACTAGATACCATGGATCACCATAGGATTCCCACGTGTGTGCACTTTTCTCTGCATGGAAGTGCGTGCACTAGGGTCCGCACCTTCTGTTCGGACAACCTGCGGACATGACCGCAACTTTCTGAACGGCGTACCTGCGGGTCCGCACCTTTTGAAATGTGTACCTGCAATCCTCTTATTTTCTTCCATTCTGAGAGGCTGATCATCAATCTTTGCTATTGGCCTGTTGCACTAAGATCTGTCACCTGTATGAGTTGCCATCAAGGGCAACACTTGTCTCATAATGCCAACAATCTCCCCCTTTGGACTTGATGGCAAGGCTAACTTGTCATACTAAGGACTGTCATTTGATTTCTTTGAGCTGACATGTATTCTATCACATCCAATGAGCTGTCATGTATTCTATCACATCTGATATCTCTTCTTGTAGATTCATCTGATTATATATAAGTGAGATATTCTTCTATGAGTGGGTTGCCATCAAATACAACACATGCATCATAATGCCAACAATCTCCCCCTTTGGACTTGATGGCAACAATACCAACTCACTCTCCCCCTTTGACATCAAGGGCAAAGGGCGAACCAAGATATGCTCTTTCCTTGATATGCATTCCGCTGTCCATACTCCCCCTGAGTACCTGCTGAAATCTCTAAATGAGCTCCCCCTTTGTATATGCCATGGTGCACCAATCTGTCCATGCTCCTCCTGACTGTAGGCAAGCTCTGCAAAAGGATGTTTTACAAGAAGAACATAACTCTATCATAAATGACCTTCCTATCACCAAGGACTCATACATGCATCCATTTCCCAACCAAGTGACGATTGACTCATCCACCCAACCAAGTGGGGATACATTATGATAAACAAGAACATTACATCATTCATCCCAGGCATAGTGGGGAAACCATCATAGGCCGTTACATGACCTTGATATGACTGAAATATTTCATCAAATGACAACAATAGATAGAGACACACTATTACACCATGAGTCTTGATATGACCTTTACATCGAATGATATACATGACATTTATAACAGAGAACAAACACCTGAATAAGATCATGATAAACATCCACAACGACACTATATGATCTGCTCCATAGCATCTGTCACCAGCAACTTGTATTAGTGCATGAATCATCAAGGTATGTCCATATCAACTCACCCTTTTGAATAGCATTAAGTATATACAGAATCATTCTATCATATGTGAGAAACACCATAGCCATCCAGATATGCATGGACCAAGTATCATCAATTGGGAATATCTGCATCAATCAACATATGTACGAAACAACCTATCATCATATAGGTAAGAACTCATCATCATATCTCCAACAATGAAACTTTGAATAATCATCCATGTATCCAGCCAACAATCCTCATCCATATGTGTGCTAAGAACAATAGGAATCTGACGTCATAACTGTAACAGCATATGAGTGAGTCATCATCAAGTGTATTCAAGCTATGTACTTCTCCTTATCCTTAAGAAGATCACCATGTAAGCACCATTAGAGAAACAACCACAAATCTGATCTAAATATCAACTATGTAACCCCAAGAATCATCTGAACAACTCATAACCATATCATAGACAGATGAGTCATTTATCCATATAAGCATCATCACCAAGGACTATTAACCATAATGCCAACAATGCATTAAAAGCATATGCTCCCCCTAAACCTGTGCCATCTTGTTTACTGCCAGATCTGATCATGCATATCAGCAAGAAGTATCAAGTCATCATCATTATCAAGTTAGAAACAAAACACTTCTAACCATCAAGTCATTTCCACACATCATCAGCAAATTGTAACCATTATCAAATAGCGCAAATAACCAAATCATAACTGATCCTTTTCCTGAACCTGTCCCTACAATCATATACACGACTATGCCATAACCAACTCACGTATATACATGACTTCTCTTTAAGAAACTTGCGTATGAGATTTAGGACACTGAAGTTTTACACTTCCAGCTCCCTCTGATTCTGTTATGTCTGTATGTTGTGCCGAGCCGCTTCTTTCTGACGGTACTTCTTTCTTCTTCCACATCTTCAAGTGTGATGATGATGTTTTCTCCTTTTGATATGGTGCCCATACTTTGTTCCTTCGTTCCTTAGCTATATGTCCAAGCTTGTTACATGTGTAGCATCTTACATGTCTCATATTTCTTCTATAGCAATCAACAGCTCTGTGACCAAACATATTGCAAGCAAAGCAATATCCATTGAAGTACCTTGAATGTGATGATCTTTCTGCATGATGGTCTTGAAATCTTCTTCTTCTACATTTGGCTACAACATGTCCAAGATTATGACATACATAACATTCAACATTATTCATCGGAGGAGTAAAAGATTTTCTTTGAAGTATTTATTTCCTTAGTTGATGATGAGATCGACCTTTCATCTCCTTGTTGAGCATTTCAGATTTTGCATTAGAGTTCTTTGTCTTACTTTGTGAACTAGATTCACCTCCAACAGATTCATGAAAACCAAGACTAGTTTTGATGGCAGGAGATCTTTGACTACTAAGAATATCATCCAAGATTTTAGTACTATCTTGAAATCGTAAGAGCTTATGTCTTCTAATTTATCTTTTAGAATATTTACCTCAACTTGATGTTGCTCTTCCTTTTCAAGATACTGCTTCTTCACGTTCTCTTCAGAATTTCTTTCATCTTCCAACTGACATCTTAGATTAAGAATCTCCTTTTCTTGTTCTTCATTCACACCCTGCTGCATTTGACGTATTTTGAATGCACATTCCAGCTGAGATTTTAAGCTGACAACTTCGTTTTCCTGTTTTTCAATAGCTTGGAGTAGAATATTATTCTGCTTCTTTGTTTCTTCAAGATCTTCTTTTAGTGAGCGGATTGTGGCTTCAAGATTTTCATAGTAACTGGATCTGTCTCTGAGTTTCTTAATGGTTGTGCTTCTTTCATTGACTTCATCTCTTAGAGATTTTGCTTCATCCTGCAACTTTTGATATTTGTCCTTGAATAACTTCCTTACCTTGTTTCCTTCCTCAAGTTGGGCTTTTAGCAACTTTTGATATTTGACCTTGAATAACTCCCTTACCTTGTTTCCTTCTTCTAGTTGGGCTTTTAGTTTGGTAGCTTCTTCTTTGAAGTCACATTCCCTTTTGTTCGATAGATCTTGTTGATCTCTGAATTTGTCTAAAAGCCTTTTAAATTCTGCCTCTATTTGATATCTCTCTTGTTCACCCATAAGAGCAAATTCAGTTGTTTCGCTATCACTTTCATCTTTTCCAAAAGGAAAGATAGTTGGAACATCAGAGGATAGAAAATTCATACCTGATAGTTCATCTTCATTCTGAAATGACTCTAAATCTGATTCTGAATCTGAAGAGCTTCTCACACCTAATCCCCAATCGATTCTCCCACTGTCATAGTTTTTCTGAGATGTCTTCTTTTTCTTATGTGATTTCTTCTTAAGCTTCTTACCCATTGTTCCAAGGATCTCCTTCAAGCGATCAAGCTTCTACAAAAGGACCTACTCTGATACCAATTGTTGGAAATAATACTGAGGGGGGGGGGGGGGGGAATCAGTATTATCACGTCAATAAAACTTTTTCATTTCCATATTCAGATTCATATATGCTACTTCCACAACATCTTATGATTTAGTTAGATGATCCTCAATGAGTGCATTAGAACATTATCAACCATATTAACAGTAACTAGGTGCAGTAAAATAGAACAGATCATCACACATAAGTCACACACATGAACACCATGATATAAGGTGGAAACCCAATGTGGGTGAAAACCACCTGCTGCAAGTCATCTCAATCTTCTTCTTAATAAGAAAATCCTTTTACAATATTTCTTTACTGGTGCAGTCTTATACCAGTACGCAGGCTTCTACCTGCAGAGAGCTACAACCCCCATAGTTCTTATACTAGTCGATCCATTTACTAGTACGCAGGCTGCTACCTGCTATAATGCTCCAACTGCTATTGGAAGGGAGCTACCACCCCCTTAGCTCTTGTACTAGCCAAGATACTAGTACGTAGGTGCCGACCTACAATCTTCTTTCCTTCGGGTACCACGTTTCATTAATTTTCATACTGGATACACCTGAAGCACAACACATAATCTGAAAGGCCACGTTTCATCCAATTTTCATACTGGACCCATTAACATCATTGAAGCACATAATCAATCAATCTTTTGAATCACCCAAACACCAAGACATATACAAGGATATGTGAGTTATCAACCAGATGTAGTACATCAGATCACATAAAGATAAGTCATTAAGAACTTGATCCATTCAACCATAATCATGTTGTTATCAGAACTCAATATCAGTAACCAGACATCAATTATGCACCCAGAACCTTGCAGAATAGTCAAAGGTAGTTAAAGAAAATTTCAAGCAGGGTCCGCAACTTCACCACTAGACATCTGCGGGAATCCGCACCTGCACCTTCTGCTTCTCTGCGTGTATCCGCACCTGCACCTTCTGCTGCGCTGCGTACCTCCGCACCTGGGCCTTTTGCTGCACTGCGTACCTCCACACCTGAGCCGTGGATCACCTGCGGACCTCTGCTTAGGGCCAAATTAACAGTCCTCCAATGTGCCACAGTAAGTCCAATCAATAGATCTAATCATGCGCCAATGAGATCGCGACTTATCAACAGTTTACAAAAATCTCCTCGATTTAGATCTAGCTCTCACTCACCAACCAATCACAAGTATTTCAGATCTAGATCACCTTAAGATATTCAAGACATAAGTACACTATCCAAATGATCTCCTTCCCCTTTTTTATATTCAAGCCTTTAACAATACCATGGTCCAAAACCAAAATAACACAATACCATGAACCCAATACTTGGGATCAATACTTTTGGATGCAATACCACGGACCAAATCCATAGGATCAAACATGTCAGACTAGATACCATGGATCACCATAGGATTCCCACGTGCGTGCGCTTTTTTCTGCATGGAAGTGCATGCACTGGGGTCCGTACCTTCTGTTCGGACAACCTGCGGACATGACCGCAACTTTTTGAACGGCGTAACTGCGGGTCCACACCTTTTGAACTGTGTACCTGCGATCCTCTTATTTTCTTATATTCTGAGAGGCTGATCATCAATCTTTGCTACTGGCCTGTTGCACTAAGTTCTGTCACCTGTATGAGTTGCCATCAAGGACAACACTTGTCTCATAATGCCAACAATCTCCCCCTTTGGACTTGATGGCAAAGCTAACTTGTCATACTAATGACTATCGTTTGATTCCTTTGCACTGTCATGTATTCTATCACATCTGATATCTCTTCTTGTAGATTCATTTGATTATATATAGGTGAGATGTTCTTTTATGAGTGGGTTGCCATCAAGTACAACACATGCATCATAATGCCAACATTTTGGTTGTGAGGCCTTTGTCCATATTGATAAAGAAAATAGAACAAAGCTTCAAGAAAAGTCAAAGAAATGTACCTTTATTGGATATGGTGTTAATGATTTTGGTTATTGCTTATATGATTACGAAAATCACAAAATAATTAGGAGCAGAGATGTAATATTCAATGAAAAGGTCTTGTATAAGAATTAGTTGCAGGAAAAGAAACAACAAAAAGAAAACAAGGAATACACAGTTCTTGATGAAATCATTGAAAAAGTAAAGGTGCCTGAAAATAATAATAATCAACAACCACAACAACAGCAACAGGCACCCAAAACACCTAAAAGTGGTGTTATAGGATCTACCAGGATAAGTAGACCCCCTGAATGATACTCTCCTTCATTATATTATTTATTGTTGACTGATTCTGGTGAACCTGAATGTTATGAAGAAGCAATGCAGGTTGAAAGTAGGAAGAAGTGGGAGGTAGCCATGGAAAAAGAGATGGACTCCTTAATGCATAACCAGACTTGGGACTTAGTCAGGTTGCCTACAGGAAAAACTACATTGAAGAGTAAATGGGTTTACAGGCTGAAGGAAGAAGATGGAGGAAAACATAGGTACAAAGCTAGACTTGTGGTGAAGGGATTTGCACAGACGAAAGGTATTGATTTTGATGAAATATTTTCTCCTGTTGTTAAAATGACTTCAATCAGAACTATTTTAAGTCTTGTAGCAGTTGAATATTTGCATCTTGAGTAGTTAGATGTAAATACAACCTTTCTCCATGGGGATTTGGAGGAAGAGATATCTATGCAGTAGCCACAAGGATATGAAGTGAAAATGAAGGAGAAACTAGTGTGCAAGTTGAATAAGAGCTTGTATGGCTTAAAACAGGCTCCAAGGTAGTGGTATCTAAAATTTGACAAGTTTATGTCTGAACAAGGTTATACTAGATGTCACTCTGATCCTTGTGTTTATCTGAAAAAGCAAAATGATGGCAGCTATATTATATTGTTATTGTATGTAGATGACATGCATGTTGTAGGGTCTAACATGCAGGAAATAAATGTGCTCAAAAGAAAATTGGCAAATTCATTTGCAGTGAAGGATTTGGGAGCTGCAAAACAAATCCTTGGTATGAGAATAACTAGAGACAGGAAAAATCGTAAATTAACATTGTCTCAGAATGAGTACATACAAAAAGTGTTGAAAAGATTTAACATGCACAATGCAAAACCAGTTAGTACACCTTTTGCTAGCCATTTCAAACTTAGCAAGGAAATGTGCCCAAAGACCCAAGAAGACATGGATTATATGTGTAAAGTTCCATATGCATCAGCAGTTGGAAACTTAATGTATGCAATGGTCTGCACAAGGCCTGATATTGCACGTGTAGTGGTCATAAGCAGGTACCTGAACAATCCAAGAAAGGAACATTGGATGGCAGTGAAATGGATTCTCAAATATTTGAAAGGTACCACAAATCAAGCATTATGCTTTGGTGGTTCAAACATTTCACTACAGGGATATGTTGATGTAGATATGGTAGGTGACAAAAATAACAGGAGGAGCACTACAAGATATGTATTTACTATTGGTGGAACAACTGTCAGTTGGGTTTCAAAAATCCAAAGTGTTGTTGCACTTTCAACAACAAAAGTAGAGTATGTTGCTGCTACAGAGGCTAGTAAAGAAATTATTTGGTTACAAAGGTTTATGGGTGAATTGGGTAAGAAGCATGATATAGGAATGTTATATAGTGATAGCCAAAGTGCCATTCTTCTTGCAAAGAACTCAACATTTCATTCCAGGACTAAACATATACAACTCAAGTACCATTTCATACGATCAATGTTGGAAGATGGAGAGTTGAAGCTGGAAAAGATACACACTAGCCAAAATCCTGCAAATATGCTAACAAAAGTTGTAACCGGGGAGAAACTGAGAATATTCTTAGTTTCAATTGGTCTTCAAGGATGACAATGAAGATGAGAAACAACCAGGTCCAAAGAGGAGTCATTGTCCAGCAAATGAAGTAGCGGCAGAGTTCCTACAATCATTCTCCAAGTGGGAGATTGTTGAGTATGGAGCATGATTGTTTAGAGGTCATTTTTTCAGCCAGATGTATACCCCAGGAATTTTGTACACCCCTCCATTTGGGGGGGTGCGGGGGGGACTTATCCCCCCCTGTGGGAGTTTGGGGGGGGACGATCCCCCCCTGTGGGGGTCTCGGGGGGATGACCCCCCCAGCTGGGGGGTCCGGGGACTAGCGATCCCCTAGCAAGGGTTTTAGGGGCAGCGCCCCCAAAGCTAAAAATAGATGTAAAATTGCCTTGTAAAAGTATAGTAATTTCTAGTCAATCTGGGCCGTTCATTAGGCAAATGACCTAACGATAGAACTTATGTTTAGTTTAGGGTTTTTTGCCCTAGAAGGAAACCCCTCTCTTTGTATGAGGGCATTGTATTTGAAGTTGTGTAATAGATGTGTATTCTCTGAGTGAGAAGCAGAGAGGTGAGATTGTGAGAGAAAACAGAGGATATTACAGCGGATCTACTGTAGGTTCTGTCTCTTCATTTTGCTGGATAATAGAGAGGAAGGACTGGCTATTCGAGGTGGAAGTAGCCCAAATTGGGTGAACCACATATATCCATCTCTCTCTTGTTTTATGCATTTTCTGTGTTTATATTTCTGCAATATTTTATGTATTCCATTGCTCCGTAATATATAATTTTCTAAAAGTGGGGTCGGTGGGTTTATCAACCATAATATATTGGATCCCCTCATTCTAGCCCCAAAAATGTTGACAATGTTGGACCCACTATAATTTAGGGGATCTCCCTGACGTGAAGTCCTAATTAGACATCACATTGTTTGTTGTAGGAGTCTCATTTGGTATAAATTCCCAGTTGCTGAATTATTAAAGATTTTCGTTGGCTCTAATTATCAGCAACAGAGGGGTGCAAAGGTACCTTCAAAAAAATAAGTTGTTCCTTGTGAGTGTTCAGTTTCAATTATGTCAAGGTTATTATACTGCAGAGGGGTGAGAAAAGTGAGCCTCTAAGTGAGAGCTAATAATACCACCCAAGAAGAGACACACATGAACTAGAAGGGTCCATCTAACACCTAGTGGAATAGTCCACAATGGATGCGATGGTTGTTACAACCAACAAATAAAGGTAGATTTTTCCAATATCCTGCAGAATAGTCCACAAGGATGGGACAACAATAAAAACCATTATAGCACATTCTCACTAAGATAAGTACTAAAATAACTTAAACTTTTCAACTATATTATCACATGTGAAAACAAACATGAAATACAAACATCCGCAGAATAGTCTTACAAACATTCATGGTCCATTCATGAAGAACGTGTTGGCCTTGAAGGATTTTGTTATTAAGTAAAAGTTCTGAGACACATGTTTACAATGTACATCACTAGCCCCAATAGTGGAGCATTGGAGCCAATCCTTGCTCCTCAAAGAAATATCTAATCTCTCTAATGTCTTGCGGGAGGAGCCAAGGTGAAAAGTCCTTTGCTCATACAATGAGGGATTATATATAACCCAGGGTGACTCTTTGAATACCCTCATGACTGTTTCACTTCCTATGAATTTTCAACTTATGTGAATATTTACATTCCATGTGTGTCCTTTGGACTTCCCCTTTACAATACATTTGAATACAGTACACATGATCCACATTAGTGATGTGGCATATGACCACTCATGACATGACATGACATCATTGACTTGGAATGCTTGGTGATGTGGCAATGTTAAGTCATTGTTGCTACTAAGTGCTAGATGTCTTCTTGAAGATTATTTCTCTTCACCTCTGCATGGCTTGGTGATGGAGAATATTCAGTGATCTTTAGTCTTGAATAGTCGTCAAAAACTTTTGTCCCTTCTCTTTCTCTTGAATGATCAACTTGTGAGTTCAACTACAAGAGAGTATTTAGGCATGCTTCTCTCCTTCTTCTCCTTCTACATCATCTTTCCATGACATGATAGGGTACATGTTCCTCCAACTCACTCATGACGAGACGACATCAATCTGAAACCACCCTATTCTAAGATGATTCATTCTCATCTACCAACCAAGTCCAAAACAAATGACAGGCTGGGAATAGGGGCTCGATGACTACACATTGTGTAGTTTTAGTAGCCTAGGGAAAAGCTTGAGCTTTGAGTCTACATAGTGTAGAACTCAAGGAGGCCTAAAGAACAAGACTGTGCATTTTTTGTAGCCAGTGGGTTCAAGCTAAGGGAATTGACACTTGGAAAGCTAACTTTGCAGTTTTGGGAGTTAAGGGGGGTTGGGATTCTTTGAAGCTCCATAGTTCAAGAACTCATGGAATGAGTTGGAGGCTTGAAGATGCGAAGTGCGTAGATTAAGCTAGGCTGGAGGACATAACTGTGGAATTCTAGGGTTCAAGGCCGGGACATGGGCACATGAATTGCACAATGAAACAACTCTGGGTGATAGGGATTGCATTTTATGTAATATCAAGCAACAAGGTCATAGCTTAGAGGGATGACAATATGTAGTGCATATTTTAGTTGGGGCCGAGTGAAGCTAAGTTGCTAAGTCAGGAATATTTTCTGAAAAGGGCTAAGTGTGGGATAGGTGATAAACTGTGATGAACCTTGATTTTGATCCTCTTCAGAAAAACTACCATTTTATCAGATTGCAACCCGATGACTTATATATTGTCGTGACAGTTGCTGGGGGGCATATATTCAAAATGGATAGTGATTTTACAAGAGTTTGATCTGGAATTCAAAAAATCCAAATCAAAGAAAGCCCTGGTTTTTGCAGAGTTACTATGTGATCTCCCATCATCGTCCAACGATGTAACATCTTAAGAAGCAATCGTGGATGAATCTTTGTTTTTGATATCTTCAAGCAATCTGTGGTATGGAGATATAATAATCTATCTCCAAACCCAAACATATAGGTCTAATACCTCACACTCGGAACAATAACGGATTCAATACCAAGAAAAAGACTACGTGATCGTCGATGATACGCTTTACCGTCATGGTATCGATACAGTTCTGCGAAGGTGCCTCACCCATGAGGAGGCCGAAAAAGTCCTAAATGATTGTCATTCAGGTGCGTGTGGGGGGCATCAATCTGGTTATGCTACGGCGTAAAAGATTTTACGAGCAGGATACTTCTGGCCAACAATTTTCAAAGATTGCGTAACCGCAGTCAGAAGTTGCCATGCTTGTCAAATCTTCGCTCCCAAAACCAGAAGACCACCCACACCTCTGCAACCAGTAGTTTTCGTTGGGCCATTCACCAAATGGGGCATAGATTTCATGACATGTAACCCCACGTCAGTCGGGGGGCATGGGTATATCATAGTCGCAGTAGACTATTTTACTAAATGGGCCGAGGCGATGCCTACATTAAACAACAACGACGAAACGACTACCCTCTTCTTTTTCAATCATGTAGTCTCCAGATTCAGTGTTCCACAGGCCATAGTCACAGATCATGGATCGCATTTTCACAATCACATGATGGTTGAGTTGGCTGCCAAATTAGGATTGTCCCACGACAGCTCTACTCCGTATTATCCGGAAGCTAATGGACAAGTTGAAGCAATCAACAAGGTCCTGAAGCACATGCTGCAAAGGATGATTGGAGTCCATAAACGGAGTTGGCACCTGATCCTGTACTCGGCCTTGTGGGCATACCAGACATCGATGAGGAATGCGACCGGGTTTACACCTTTTCAATTGTTGTATGGCCTAGAAGCGATCTTGCCAGTTCAGTGTGAAATCTCGTCCCGTAAGCTTGCGGTCGACCTTCTCCCCGGAACTTCAGAAGAAGAGGCTCGTTTCTTGGAATTAATCCAATTGGATGAAACCCATCGTGATGCCACTTTAGTTAACAAAGCCCATAAGAAACGAGTCAAAGCGCAGTTCGACAAAAATGTCAAACCTCGTGTCTTCTTAGAAGGTGACCTAGTCTTGCTTTATGACCAGGAGTTCGATAAGTTGGGAGCAGGTAAGTTCAAGTCTTTATGGATGGGTCCCTATATTGTTAAGAGTGTATTAGCAAAAGGAGCCTATGAGTTGGTGGATTATGATGGGATTCCACTGGTGCAACCCTGCAACAGGTTGTACCTCAAGCATTACTATGCTTTACTTATCGTAGTAACCCCTATGCTTTTGTTACATTCTTGTTTTCGCTAAGGGTAATTTTTTTGGTTAGGTAATCCATTTCTTGCATTTGTTGCAGATGTCAAACCTATTGGAACCATTTGTTGGATATGCCGACAGAGCAGGTTATAGTTCACGGAACCTCTCTTCTGCAGCCTAGGCCATCTTCGATCCTAGTGGCGAGTTAGTGAGTTTCAGAGGGGTATGTATCAGTCGATCAACGAAAAAGATCCCTAAATACAGCATGTTGATAGAACTCCTCTCTGATGCCATCGCACATGGCATACGCCGACTTGTCGTTAGGCTAGACTCACAACTCGTCATTCTACAACTCACTGGTGTCTACTCTGTACGGAATCCAGCTATCTACCGCAAGTTCCTAAGGGTCAGGATTTTGGAAAGACAATTCGATTCTATTCAATATCAACATATTTCCAGAAATTTAAACACATTAACAGACTCATTGGAAAATTATGTGTTAGATAGACATTTTCGACATTTATAAAAATAAGCATTGCATCAATATTTGCATCAGGATCATGTAACTTAACCAAAATAAAGCTCCGAAAATAAAAAATATATATATAATTGTTTATGGTTTACACATAATGTTCTGTAACCAAGATAAAATCGGTCAAATGACCCAAAACTCAAAATTCTAGGGGGCACCCTAGTCTAATGATGCTGGTGATCACAAGTCACCGCCTGTGTAATCATGTGTAAAAGCCTAGTCCATTGACTCGACACACCAATAGTATGTCACTGCAACCTTAGAGGCAGCTCGTCGGTCCTCACATCCGGAATACCAAGAGTGAGACCCTCGACCTAATCCTGTAATGCTGAAAGAGTCTCGGCCACATCAAGGTCACGAAGGATGGCCCTCCCCATAGCCTCTCATGCCGGAGCGGCAACTGGTGTTCTCAGGCGTATTGCTGGTCGAACTGGTCCAATGTCTGCATGAGCACATGATTTTTTATTAGTCTTGATCAAAGAAAGCATAAGAACATTATGAAAACAATAAACAGAGATATATTCAAAGAATTTACATATAGTACCCCACTACTCACCAGTCGGCAGCACCAAATCCAGGTCACCCCAAAAATCCATACCAGCATATGGACACTCGCCATAAACCATCTCCTGGCAGTTGAACCACTCGAAGAAGGTGTCAGAGAAAGAAATCTGGGACTGACTAGCATGCCGGGCCATGAGGTCAACCCATCTCTGCATCCGTGGCACAGTGGGTGGAGGTAAACCAAGTGAAATGTACTGCGGCTACATCAGTGGGATCTTTTTGAAGGCAAAAGCAGTCAAAATAGAACGATAGTTAAAATTCTTGGATCTTCCATTTTCCACCTTGGTCAATTGTTCTTTCATCACAAGGAGTAGTGCATCACACCAGTTGAACACCTTCGGTTTGAGGCATTCCAAGGCGTACTGCAGATAAGACCTGTTAGCCCTGTGAAGAGCCACACTACCAACCAATCTAACAAAAGTAAACAGAATGGTCCTCAAGGACCAGTTAGTGACATCTTGGATGTTGATCTTGCCATCCCTACTCGGCTGAGATCCCTCTCTGCAGTACCGGCGAATGCAATCTCTCACGGATTCGCCCCCACGGGCGGAACCTGATAATGAGAGAGGGGTACCACGCCTCGATAAACCGGTCAAAAAATAGATGTCCACAATGGTCAAAGGGATGGATTTGCCTCTGATCTGGAACACCTAGTTGGTAGGATCCCATGCATCAAGGAAATATTGCAACAGGTTGATTTGTTGCCTCATGCTAAAGATGCAAAAAAACTTGAGCAGGCCACAGTTCCGCAGTATAGTTATCGTACCCGGATCATGTAAAGCAACCATGTCTTCTTCTTCATGCTCGCATTCTCACCATGTAACAACCATTTTTCTCCGATGAATCTCTGAAAAACAAACAAGAGAAGAGTCAGGGTCCTAATTTGGCAAAAAACAGGCAAACATTCCATGAGAAAATAGTGCAAAAGTTTCCCTCCTTGCGCCCATCGCACCCCAGCAGTGTACTGGGTGAGATGCATACTAACTGGCCAATGGCTAGGCTGGTATGCATCACACCTTTTGATATAGGAAGGGTGCGATGGTGCCAGGGTGAATTTTTCTAACCCTAGGGGCTTAGGAAAACAGGGAAACATGCTCAGAATTCAAAGAGGAAGGAATGCAACTGAAGAGCTCAGGTTTAGCTCTTACCTGGTCCAGACGGCGCCAAGAATCATCCACAGAATCTCCGGGAATCAGCTAGTGAAAATCAGGGGGGAAAAGCACCTCCAGAGCTCCAACAAACCAAGTTCAAATGAAATGGTAAAATGAGAGGTAAAAGTCACTTTTAAATTACTATTCACGTAATTCGAGTAAGGTATAATTGTTTTAACTCATTTTTCAAGCATTTGTTTTCATTTTGAATTGGTTTGATGAAGCAATTGAGCAGGTAATACGACCATTGAAAGAAAAAAGTGCTAACGGTGAATCAAATAATCAATGACCATTATCACGAGCAGTTTTTATGTGAAGTTCAAGCTCGTTAAAAATTAAACCTAAGAAATGAGCAAATGTTTCCCCCAGAGTTTAAGCTCATTAAGAAATGAACCAATCTCCTGTAAATAACCATTGTGAACGCATTATAATTAGCTTTTGAGCCTTGGTCGTGTTCTCATCATCACCCCCACTCTGTTTTAGCCGATCATACGCCTCCATTTGATTGTTTACCCTTTTTGAGGAACATTTGCGATGAGTGATTCTGTTAGCCATCCTTGTGACACTGCCGTGATTGTAAAATTCCAAACCTTACCTAGAATCAGCTGCTACCCGAAATTATCAATCGTTCCTCAAAAAACGAGTCTCTTTAAGCTCTTTTCACCTGACTCATAAAATATGAAAATATTGTCGAGCGATTGGCCTCTCTAGCTCGTTAAGGCTACTAGAAGTGCTATCCCTCCTCTAGATTTTAATCTTTTTGGACCTGAGGGATTATTACACAACAAGATCGAGCGCTTGTCTTGTTCGGCTCGTTAAAACTATCGAAAATTCATCCCTTTCGTATTATTTTATACTTTTTCGGACTTAAGGGATTATATGAAGAAAAAGGATTATTGGAGTTTCCTTTATATCCCTTTTCAAACTATCTAAAATTGAAAAAGGACCGAGTTATCATTTTCATTAAACTCTTTAAAATCAATAGCGACAAACTTGTCCAAATGGACGAGAATGAGTTTCACTGTTGCTAGGTTCGTTAAAACATAGCGACGGGTTCACCCGAAGGGTGAATTATAGAACAAGCATATGTTATCCTCCTCAAGCTTGATAAAAATAAAGAGCTACTGGTCAGCAATGACTGGGGAAAATTGGGAGGAAAACTTGAAGAAACTTTATTGGTAGCAAGTCGCTCTTGAACATGACACTTTCACTCCACGTCCGAGTTGGGTTGGGTTATTCTATTCACCAGTCATATCACCATTGGTACGTCGTACCATCCATCTTTGGGGTTAATGCTACCAATCCATTTTAGTGTCACTGGTATGTTCAAGAGAAGTCACTCAGAGAATTCACTCGTGTCTCATCCACTGCAATACGTTCATGCTCCATTCTTTCTTGACTGCCACCCTGAACCTTGTATCATCAGATCATTTTCACCTCCACAAAATCATTTGCTCCGTTCCATGTCGTAGATGTGGGATTCATTAAGGCCCTCCTATGACGGTTTGCTTCTTGTCGACATTAGCTCATTATCTGAGAAGTCGACCTAGGAACAACCCTTTCAGTACTTTGAAGCTTTCATGCCTCAATGGCAAGTTTCTCACTTCCGGCGACAGGTTTACATCAATGGCCTTCGACCGAAATATTTTACGTGGTGTTTGACGCCAAGTCCCATTTTCACACCACATGAATTGTACTATCATACCTTGAGGGTCATCATCATTATCGGTGATTCCTCTCGCACCTGTTAATAGCTTACATCATTGGCTAGGAATCAGGCGATGTCTTTCCATGTTCGACTCTAGAACATCTTTCACATGGATCAACTTGTACTCCAAGTGAATATTGAACGATTTTGAAGATACCGGATCTAGTTTCATCCATTTGGGTTGCGATATATTCAGGAAAATAAAGACATCAAATGTACATCATTTCCTAATAGATGATCATCCGAACCAAAGGATGATGACTTCGTCTGAATCATCAGTCTGCTACACAGATTATTGTCTGTCCTATGTACATGGAAATGAATTTATAAAGTTGAGCATGGGAATGCCTGCCTCAGCTAGATCATGAAAAATATTATGAAGATAATGTATTGTATTGTAGCTTATTATAGGTCGTCTTCCAGCTCGAAAAAGCTTTGGATCCTCATGATAAAGCATTTCACCCGACATTAAAAGATTAATGACCTCATGCTTTAGAGGGCAACTGTTATAGACATTTTTGGGCACTGCGATCCCAATCATATATGTCCATAAACCAAGGGCTTCTAAGTCCCTAAAAGTGTTGCTTCATGCCCTAAAGGAACAAGGTCAGCTGATTACATCATCTCCCAGAAGTTCTCCATGGAAAACTGCTCAGAACTGGTCAAAACTAGATCATACAAACTGCCCAATGCAGAGGGTGCGATGCATCTCACCTACTCAGTGTAAAAAGTATGATGCATACTCGAAAGCCCTTCTGTAGGGTGCGATGGGGGAGAGTAGACAAATGGAAGAGACAGTTTGCAAGGTGGATGATCATGGAATCTTCCAAAAACTTCTCCTGTGACACTTGCCTCTCTGAATTCGCCCAGGGACGAGTAAGAGATCATCAATCTCCAAGTGGAATGAAGACCTATCAGAGAGATGACACTAATCAAAATCCCAAAAGCTAACTCACCCCCTGCAAACATCTATATATGGATCCCTCATCACAGAGATCCGGAGGCTGGAACCTTGTATCTTGTAAGAAGTGTTGTTGGTTTCCTGGTGCAATATCATAGTGTTGGGTGATCTAAGCTTTTCATGAGGTGAAGAAGGGCTTTCATGCTGGGAGGATGACACTGGGTCAGAACAATGGGTTGTAATCCTCTTTTCTATTCTTGATATTAATAAAGCTATTCAAGTTTTCCTCCACATTCTTGTATGTTTGATGATATATGCATTTGTGTGGTCAATATATATCTGGTCCTATATTGTTTATGATTGTAGATCTCTGTTCTTCAATAGTATTATGCTGGTTTGATTCCACAGGTACTCTTTGAAGTTGGGTAAGTGAAGAGGGAGTGGCAAAGATCTGTCAGAAGGGAGAGGAACCAAGCAAGGAACCAAGTGCAAGATTGAGGTTGGTGTCCTTTATTCCCCTCTTATCTACTTCTCATAAAGGAAAGCGAAAGTAGTTTTGGTTTGTTTGTTTCTAAGATAGCTACCCATCTTAGTGGGACTAGTAGCTCTGAGTGGACACTAGATTTCCCGATAACATTGACAATTGTTTGTCCAACAAATATTTGAATCTTTAGCCAACAGTGCAAACAACGTTGAAGCTAGTTTGCTAAAATCTTTAATGAAACTTTTATAATACCCACATAATCTAAGGAACATCCTCGCATCTTTTATTTTGAGGGATAGGGACTATTTTGATGATAGAAAACTTGTTTGGGTCAACCTGTGTTCCTTCCTTGTGTATGTAATGGTCAATGATAGTCCCTGCATTCATCAAAATCTCACATTTATCAGGGCTCAATGAGATATTCATTTCAATAAATTTATTCAAGACTTCAAACAGATTAGAAAGAGCTTCCTGGAAGTCACATCCATAAGGTGTGAAATCATCCATGTATATCTCAATAGAGTCATGAACATGTTTAGCAACGATACTTAGAACTGGCCTCTGAAAAGTAGCATAGGAATTGCATGGACTGAAGGGAAGAATTCTATAGGAAAAGGTACCCCAATGACATGCAAATGTGGTCTTATATTGGTCTTCAGGGCTTATATGGATTTGGTTGTATCCACTAAATCCATCCACGAAGGAAAATAATTTATTTCCTACAAGGCCATATAGGACTTGGTCAATGAAGGGCAAAGGAAAATGGTCCTTCTTCGTAGCCTTCTTAAGTTCCTAGTAATCAACATAGATTCTCCACTTCCCATTCTTCTTGGGAAATAAAAGAAGAGGTGACACCCACTCACTATCTGAAATGAGGTATATGAACCATGCATCCAGTAGCTTTTGTAATTCTTCTTTCACATTGTCCTTAAGTGTTGGGTTCATCCTTCTCTGGGGTTTGCGCAAAGACATGCATCCTTATTTGATTTAAATATGATGATTACAAACTAATCGATGCACACCTTTCATTTCCTTATAATCCCAAGAAAACACATCTAAGTGTTTCCTCAGTATAATTCACAACCACTCTTCTCGTTTGGACGAGAGACACGGGTTGATCTTTAGAGTTTTTAATGGGCCAAAATCTACAATCTTGACATGTTATTGGTTGCAGTCAACATAACACAAGTTAGTTGAAGGACTACTCTTAGATTCTTTCAGCAATTCATCAACGAGTATGGTAGTTGGAGGCTAGTTTTGTAAGATATTGTCAATAAGATTATCTTCATCAAGTTGTCCCCATCCTATAACAATATGTAGAGTGCAGACTGGGTAGGGGGTTGTGTGATACAATTCAATCTCTTCCAAATACTCTAACCATATGGGTAAATCATGTTCAATAGAAGGTTGAGTATAAGGATACAACACAAGTTGTTTTGATAAATGTCCATTTTTCATAGTCATGTTCCCAACCCTACAACTAATGTAAACATCAACAATGGCCAACCAATGTATTCCTAATATGAAAGGATAGCCATCAAACTTGGTTTTGGGCTAGAGGACTAGGAAATCATTAGGGTCCTCCCAAGGGTCAATGGAAACCATTACATCCTCAATAATTCCCTTGGTAGCTATTGTGGATCTATTTGCAATCCCCTTGGAGATTGAGTTTCAGCATGGTTTCCCTAGTCATCACATTGATCATAGCCCTAAGATCAATCACGGTATTAGGGACCATAATTCCATCGATGTGGACATCCACAAGTGGGCTACTAGGGTCTAGGTATTATGGGAGGATCACCCTCCCAAGAATTAGATCAAATAGTTGTCCAACAACATTGAGGGTGGGGGTATCTCTTCTTATTCTCCTATGATTTTTAAACATTTTTTCCTTAATAATATTATTTTATATGGGAACCTATTTAATGTCTTGGAGAAGGGTTATCTTGACACACACATTCTTCAATTCTAAAAGAATTTCAACCTCTTCTGGTGTGTGCTGGTTAGGGTGGACCAAAATTTCACGATAGGGGGGTGTATTGACTTGATGGGAACTCTCTTCCTTCTATTATTCAAGCTCTTCAGGTGGAGAAGGTGGGTGATTATCTGGGAGCACTCTCCCAGATTGAAGGTTGATCTCTTGGATTTCCACAACATAAGTAGGATAGGTTGTCTCTCCATTGTAGACCTGTTGTGCCTTCTTATAGTTCAAGTTTGAGTGGGTTGAACAGCCATATGAGGTTGCTTAGGCGGGGTATGATGAGTTAGCTTTAGTTGAGGTTGGGGTGGAGGCAGTAAATTAGGAGGTTGTAATTTTTTAGGCATCCACCCTTGTGAGGGATTTCCCCATTAGGAATATTGCGGTGGATATGGATTAATATGATGCTTGATAGGCTGAAGAGGATATGGAGGAGAATAAGGCCAAGGAATAGGTGTGGATAGTGATGGATGCGTGGAATGGTACCCAGGCTATAAAGGTGCATTTTTATTTGGATTGTAGTGAGGATAATGTGCACCTTGCATGCCTTGTTGATATGGCTGATGTCCTGGTGGTCTCCTTTGGTTAACGAGGTACAATTGTTCTAACCCACTCTCTACTCCTCCATGGTATGCAACTTTACGTATGGTAGAAAGGGATATTTTTATATTTCATGATTCTCTTCACATAATAAGTGGACTTCTATGACATTTAATGGGAATTCATTCCTAGGATGTCTTTTAGTACATCTAGGGAAGAAAATAGGTAGTGCCCTTTATGCTTCCTCTTGTTTTCTTTTGATTTTCATGGTATCCATTTGCAGGGAAAAGTTATGCAAAATTTCACTCTTGAAATGCTCCAACATATTCCCTATCACATGCTTGATGGATGTTGTGGAGGGAGAGGAACTAACCAAGTAGCTAGATCTACACTTCTTCCTAGCAGCCCTAAAGTAATTATTGAATATTGTTTTGATGTCATCATAAGGAAATTTGTAGATATCTCCTCCATATAGTTGTTTATAGTTTCCATTACATATTCCCTGACCCCTCGGATAAGAATTAGCTTGAGTGAATCAATATCAAGGGTACATTTGGCCCAATTACAATTGAGTTGAAACTTCTCCTCATAGTCCTCCAAAGATTCATCAGGTCCAAGGGTCATCCTAAAGATTTCCTCCTTTATTTCTTTGGACCTATAGCAATCTTGATATTTATCATTAAAGGTTTGTTGCATTTGGGCTGAAGTAGTGATGTTGCCTCCAGGTAGACTCATAAACCAGCACAAGGATGCATATTTGAGGGTAGAAGGAAACAAATTTAACTTCTACTCATGATAGGCATATTCATAGGTCCTATAGACAACAAAAAACTGAAACATGAAGGTTTCAGGATCTTTAGAGGTTAGGCCATGGAAATGTGGAAGGGAAACAGATCTTATATCTTTCATTCTAGCCTCTCCATGGGTTTCTTTGATAAGGAAAAGCTCATTATTCTAGTTTTAGTTTGGGTAGGTGAGATAGGTTCTTCTTCTCCTATAGGTTCTTCAAAAATTTCAGGTGGCTCTCCTAAAGGGTTTTCCAACTCCACTGTAGTTAGAGAGGGAAGTTCAAAGCCACCAAAGAAGAGTGAAGCTTGAATGATTGAGGGGGTGGGGTTTTTTGGTTATAATTTCCCTTGGTTATCACTACTCCTATGAGGCATGAAAGAACTAGATTATTTATTTTTTTTTTCGAGAATTTTCAAAGCAATAATACTAGTGAAAAATAGAAAAGAAAAAGAAATCCTTTAGCACACACAACACCTACTTAGATACCTCCAAGATAATGACACAAAAAATTGGTGAGCCCTGGTATTACACCAAGAGTGTTGCAACTCCCAAGGGATCCTCAACTCAAATTATCAACCCACAGTGTGTACAAACTTAGAGGTGATAGTGCTATATGAACAATAGGTTAGGTTCTACTCATGTCACACATAGTCATGAAATTAGATCAAGGTACTCAGAACCATTCCTCCAACTAACTATAGTGAAAACTTCTTATGAAATCATAATTGAACCTAATTCTAACTATGATTTAAGTGAAAATTCCATTCATTGAATTGCAGATGCTAATTGAAATTACATGAAAGATAAAGGGCTAGTCTATTTGCACTCTACTTTGCACATTTAATAAAATTAGTAACCTACTTTCATGTATCATTTATCTACTTTACATTTTCTTGAAAATAAGGAACCTAAATTTTAACATGATTATGAAAAAAATACTAGTTCTAACTCTATTTTTCATTGGGGAAGGAGGAGTTTGGAGTGGTCTAAGAACCTTTCTTAATCTTCAAATCATAATTTCGGGCCATTATTCAAAATAACTAGGCTAGGATTGAAGTGGGGAGAAAAAATGGTTGAAAAGAACACAGCTACATGACTGCTATAGGAGGCTGCTGGAAGAGGTCTTGTATTACTAAAGGAGGATCTGTTTTACTACACGAGGGGTTCAGAGAGGCTTTTGAGGGAATAAATGATGTATTGAGTGTAGGAGAAGATGAATTACGATAGGTGGAAGTTAAATAAGGTTGGGGGAGCCCCCTTGCCAAGACTAGGACCCCTCGAAGGTCTATCTTGCACCAAGGGTGATTCCCAAGGTGTCCTCTATTTTGCTTAAAAAAATGACCATGGAAAAAGGGTTTGGGAGCATTGTGAGGTGTAGAGGAAGTGTATGGAAAGGTCCAAGTGGAGATGGAAAGATGTGCCCAAACCTTCATATCATCCACAACAATGCAACTAGCCAAATGGATGCATAATGACCAATAACATAGTGAAATAAACTATGATGGAAAATATGAGTTGAATTTGACTAAAATCTATTATATTCCACAACACTACTTTGATTATTGAATTAAATCCTAAGTTGAAGAGAATAAACATGAAAAAGGATTACAACTAACATCTATTTATTTCCAATAAATAAAGAACAAGTGTTTTTAGACTGAGGTTGTGAATCTTTCCAATCCCTCTTCCCACAAGAGAGGTGATAGGAAAGCTTGCAATCACAAGTTTGTATAGCTTAACCTCTTCTAAAACAAGAGAAAGACATGAAATGATTTGAAATAAGAATAATATATAAATACAAAAGAGGAACCAAAGCCTCTGGTTTGGTCCCAAACCCAACTATTTCAACCCTTTAAAACTAGCTCATATGCATATCAATGGTAAACTTCTCATTAGAAGAAATTATTAGTCTCATACATCACATGAAAGTTAAGAATAACAACGTAAGCACTAGGCTTAGTAACTACTCTTATCTGAATCAAAAACTTGAATTCTAATGAGCCTTTCAGCTGTTTATTTATACAAAAGGGTAGCTGATGGCAGCTCTAATGAAAATTGGAATGATTCCCTCCAAGATATTGACAATTTTGGATCGGGTTCTCCTTTATCTTCACATGGACATGGACTCCCTCAGTTGTTAGTGATTTCGAGCCATGAGTGACGATCTTGTGATCCTAAGTCGAGTTAGAGAGTTAAGGAGGTGGACGAGCCCCGTATATTCTCTCTTGGTTGTCTCCATCAAGCTCCTGCACAGTAAATGCCTCAAAAATGCCTCTTTTTCCTGCAATTTAAGCACATTAGGCTTCACAATATGACACATACCTTTTAAACTTCTTACTAAGCATGTTATGACTAAAATTGTTAATAAATGTGAGAAAATGATAGTTTTAAGGGCTGGAGGATAGCTAAATGAACTTCAAAATATACCTATTGATGGGACCCATCACATATCACTTCATACTTGTCCTTTATCTCTTCATTCAAACTTGACTCGCTTGTATTTAAATTTACAATTATTTTTTGAATTGTCACTTGCTATTACAAGAAAAATACTCATGAATCAAAGAAATGATTCAAAGAAATAAAAACACATTCCTAAACATGTTTAATTTGTCATTAATGACCACTAAAGTTTGGAGGACATACAAACTCATGAACTTTGTATGGATATCTTGTTGTACATTGGAATTCTTGACCTTGTATAATCCTTTCAACACAAAAGTAAATTTTTAATTTCATGCACTTATATCCAACCATAATGTATCTATATTTTAGGATTTGATATTTCTCTATTCCAACACTTAATTTGTACATGTCATTTTATGATAAACTGATTGTGATATTACTCTTCCTTCTACAATTGATTTGTTTTTGTGCTAATTGTAGATGACTCGCCTATTAGCAATGTTTCTTCTTTCATAAAACTTTATAGCTACATTATTTGTTTGACATTCATAATGAAGTCCTTCATTTCTTAACCTTACATGTATTTGTGTGGGATTTTGGATACCTTGACCTTTTCTACATAAACTTCCAATACCGATTTTGTTCAAAAGTTTGAAAGTAATTATTTTTATATGCTTTCCAAAATAACATATTCTGTCATCTTCATTAAGAGGTTCATCTTTAGAAATTTCATGACGCCCATCATTTTAAGCCTCATATCATGAGAGAGACAAATTATAATTATTATGATCCACCAAATTAAATGTATCACATTAACTATGAATATTTTGAATGAGGTTACTTATCATACTTAACTTTTTTTAAGTATTTACTTCACTTTTAAGTGCTAACAACACATGTTCCTTTTTTAGTATTCCTTACTAGAATGATTTATCAATTTATCATTTTGATCTGAAAATTTGAAAAAAAATCATCTACCCATTGATCCAGTGATACCAAGCTTTTCTGCAACATGTTCACATGTTTTGTAGTGAGACCAGGAAATTCATGATATAAATTATTATATCAGGAAGTATGTTCTACAATTTTTCCAATTATGATTTTTTTTTTCTTTTGTAACTCATCTATTTCCTACAAAGAATCATCAAAATTTTGTTGTAGTAGTTTAATTTAATGAGTAGTGTTTTGAAGTCTTTCTCCTCCTTTTACCATTTTAAAAATAATTATCAATTGTAGAGAATGAACACAACAAAAGGGGTTTTAGGATCCTATATGCTCTTCACTTCGAAAAAAAATTTCCATATTTATTTATCTAATTGGTGAACTGACTAAAACCCTCCACTCTACCTCTTCCCTGAAGGATATTCCTAGGAAGCAAACATTGTGGATTTTCATTCTTATTCTGCTAGATTAGCCTTTGGCCTCATGACTATGCAATTCAAACAAACTTAAAATTAAATTGATGAACAATCTATTTTCCAAAGATAATGAAAATACATTCGTTGACTTACCTTTAATGGCTAATATTAAAAATAAATAAATAAAATTGCCATTAAAATTATAACACCCAAATTTGGATTATGTGAATGCATTCAATCCACATATAAACACCATTCAATAATTAAATCTCTAAGAACAAAATTAATTTCTTACTTTGCATCTTTTAAAATTTTAGAAATAAATAATTAATTTTTTTTATGGATATTACAATATAACACATGAGGTCTGCATAAGATATGAAAACATTTCCTTTTTCACCTCAAAGTTTTGATGTGCACCTCATATCTACAACACAACTTAAATTGATTGGAAGCTTTTTTACCAATTGTTGGTATCTTAACAGTAGTGAGGGCGGGAGGCGGGAGAATCAATATTTGTATTGGATCACAAATTATAAATTTTTACCCTTTTCTTTGCAACAATAACTCGATCATAAATTAGAAGCACACATATAACAACGTATCTAAGCATAAGAAGGTAACACATCCATAAACCATCAACAACATATAATCATTATTGGCCCTTGTTTTGTTATTCAATTTTTCTTAATTAAATACACTTAATTTCCATGTTATTCATCCATTTACCATCCATATACACCCTATTTTGACCAATTTATGCATTCTCAAGTATATAAATTAAGTTTTGCAAATTTTTAGATGCTTTTACAAAAATTGGATTTCAAGTGCATTTTTGGATAGGACCGGAAATTCACGTAATGGCTTCATTGATGTCATACTTGCATGATACCTGGGCATGAACTGAGCACATTTCTAGAAACCTTGGGAAATAATAATGGACTTTTACCTATTGTTCAGTCAAACCAAACTTAAACAGGCCCAATCAAAACTGGTTAAATAGGACCAGTCATTCAGGAAATCCCTAGGAAATAGGCCAAATTTAGGATTTTATGGGATTTTCCATATTTTGATCAATTGGATGGATGAGCTCGACCTGGATAGATAGGATAAGGATACAAATAGTTTTTAAATACATTTTAGTTATGTTTGTTTCATATTTCTCTATTTAAGCCAAAAACATTGAAGGTATGAATATGTAGAATTTGTATAATTTCATATTCAGACTTCTGAATATTGTGAGGTAATTTGAGGAAAAAATTCTATCTTATTTTTGTTGTTTAATTTTTTGAATGATTGATTGAGTTTGTAGTAGCTGATAATTTCTTCAAATGTGCAAGGCAAGGGTGGAGGGCCCCCACAACAAGCTAAGTACACTACATGGTTAATTTAGCTTAATTTTCATAAACTATTTTTGATTCAGATTTGTTCAGGTAATTAGATGTATGATGACATGTTATGATTTCTGATGAATCTTAATCTTAACTCTAATCTGTATATGAAAGGTCAAACCATTGTTTAAGTTAAACTCTCCTTCTATCATATCACAAATTAGAAACTAGAATTCTTCTTTCTTGCTTTTAAGTGATTTTCTGAATTTCTAGTTTTCTAACAATGGCATTAATGATGAATGAATTTATAATGAAGAACAAAAAGGACCTCTTTAGTTAGGAGTCTCTTCTATTATTATTTTATGCATCTTGAGCTATTGTTCATCAGTAGTTTTTGATTTCTTTTCATGAAATAGTTTTGTAAAAGAAGGTCAATTTGGTTCTCCTAAGTTAGTTGTCACTTCTCCTGCTTATTACATATTGAATTATAGATTACTTAGTTAAACATTAAATTTGTAATATGCACTTCTAATTTAGGTTATAATTGCATTTCCTTTAGTTTCATTAACTTTTCTCCTAAAGCTGATTATAGTTGATATCCATATATCTTGGACATACTTCTAAGTTCTACAAACCCAGATTGATAATTAAAATACTTGTGTTAATTTACTCAATAAATTTACCCAAGATTTTTGGTACCGTTTCCCGGGAAGCATTCATCAACGTAGTCAATTAGAGCATAAAAACAAAAAATATATATAAAAAAAAACAAAAACATAACAAAAACAAAAAAAGTTTAGTTTTTCTTTTATTTATGTTTCTTTATGCCTAGACATAGAGATGAGGAAGTAGATTCATTAAGAAACCCCCCCCAAAAATTCAACCATCCATAGGGGCAAGACCATCGGGACTAACTACATCGGTTGCTAGTAAACCAACTCTTGAGGAATTAGAAGAGAAACGAAGACCATGACAAAGATTGACTTTAATTGAGTGACAAACTTTGTTATCCTTGGAGGTAAAAAGAAAACAAACCCCAAAAGAAACACCAACTATAGAAAAACAAAAGGAAACAAGGAAAATTGTTAAATAATTAGATCAACCCATTCTTGAACAAATAGATCAACCTCTTTTTTAAAACAAACAAGAAGTTGAATCTCAAATTGATATAGAAATAGTTGAAACTATGACAAAAGAAGGGCAAGGATCTACTATCCTCACTCCAGAACAAAGACTTCAATATGAAAGACAACAGAAAGAATGGAAAAGACAAAGGGAGGAAGAGGCATGGAGAGAAGAAGAAATAAAAAGAGAGGAAGAGAGAAAAAGAGAGTATGATAACAAAATACTACATGATAACGAACAAGAAAATAATAATGATCACGATGCTACTTTTGGATTTCCAATATTAGATATAAGAGAAATATTAGGAGAAGAAGTGAAAATGAAAAACATTCCACCTTCTATGTTTCCCAACTTTTATGGAAAGTCAACAGAAGATACTAATTCATTTATGTTCGAATTTGATATCTTATGTATGACTTATGGATACACAGATGACACACACAAGCTTCATCTCTTTCCTGTTACTTTGAAATCAACAACATCAAAATGGTTTATGGGCTTAGGAGAACATACAATTACTTCTTAGGATGATATGAAGAAAATATTTCTTAAAAAGTTTCAAGCCTATTACAGGCCTAGAGACTTGAACGAGGATATTTTTAGAATGACACAACAAGAAGATAAAAATTTTCAAGAGTATTTGGAAAGATTTCTCTACAATCTTCAAAAACCTAAACAACATTCTCTAAATCCTAATATCATTCGTATAATCTTTCTTAAAGGTATAAGAGATGAATATCTTGACATTTTTAATGTGATGGGGAAGGGAGATATTTCAAACTTTCCATTTTATGAAATTGTATAACTATGTCAAAAATATTCTAGAGGAAGATCAAAGGCTAGAAGGAGAGATATTAGTTCAAAAGCTTCAAAGTCAGTAGTAGGAGTAACAAGAGCGAAAATAGGGAGTTTGTTGGAAAACTTTAAAATTGATCTTCTAAGCACTTTAGGGACAGAAGTTGATGTTTTAAAAGCTAACAAAAAGAAAGAAGAAGAAGATCAAGTCTTAGCAATATTTTGTCCTAAGTATAGGAATAAACATGCATTAAGAAAATTCCCTTTGGATAGTATTCAGGTATGTGGCCTTTGCACAGAAAAATGTCCAAAGTTGAAAGAGTTGCAAATGAATCCAATGGAAGAAGTACAAGGGAATATGCTCTTTATTATATAGCACCAAGAAGACCTTGGCAGCCAAGGATTCCTCAACAAATTGTTGGAAATAATACTAAGAAGGGGGGGGGGGGGGGTGAATCAGTATTAGCAACTTAACAATATTTCATTTTCATAAACATAATTATATACGCTACTTCAGTTAATGCAACATGCGTATGTACACAACTGTGATTAGAGCAACCAGTGTACACCTTGTAAACTTATTATTTAGTCAGTTGATCTTTAATCTGTGTATCAGAAACATATAAGCAGTAACAGGCACAGTAAAAACAAAGCAGACAATCACACACAAGAACACAATATATAAGGTGGAAACACGATGCGGGTGAAAACCACCTGCTGCAATTTGTCTCTATCTTATTTTAATAAGAAACTTCTTTTTAAAATATTTATGTACTAGTGCAGTCTTATACCAATACGCAGGCTTCTACGTGCAGAAGGCTACAACCTTCTCTCATTCTCTAGCTTCTCGTGGAAGGCAGTTACAACCCCCTTAGCTCTTGTACTAGCTGATGTACTAGTACATAGGTGTTGACCTACAGAAGGCTACAACCTTCCCTTTTCTTCCAGGGATCACGTTTCATAAATTTTCAGACTGGATCCATCAATAACATCAATCAAACATCAAAATATATTTGCATCAATCGATCTCCCTTGCATTAATCAAAACTGAATCAAACAATCTCTTCTCTGAATGTTGTAACCAAAATATAGTAATAGTACCAGAACCCAGAATACTGCAATAGTAAACAGAAGTAGCTAAAACATATTTTATGAGACGTACGCTACTTTAATATGAAGAACCTACATGCATATGCTACTATATGAAGGAAAACTTGCGTATACATTGTTTTGAATTGCCGAACCAGTGTCTATACACGCCTTTGTTATACTGAACCTGTGTACAGATCTGTAAAAGATGATTTACCCTTTTCAACTATTCAGACATCAATTATACCCAGATCATCAAATTTACAGATCAAGACATGCATGAAATATAAAATATCAAAATCACACAAAGATACTTCTCTTCAAGCCTTAAGATCTTGACCCATCAATAAAACTTATCCTTCTTCTAGTGGTCAGGTTCCTCCTTATTTCAGATCCAGCTATGCACCATAACCCAATCACCAGATTCTAGATCTTGCTCTTCATTAGATATACAATGCTTGAATGCCTTTTCCTACTCCTCCTCCTTTTATTGTCTTAGGCCTTACTCAATACCATGGTCCAAAAACACTTAGAAGCAAAATCTTGGACCAAATACTTGGGGTCAATACTTTGGTCAAGATACCTTGGATCAATACTTTGGTCAAGATACCTTGGATCAATACCATGGGTCAAAATACCAGGGAGCAAATACCACAGACCAAAACTAAGTTTTCCAACATGTACACACTTTTCCTTGTGTGAAAGTGCATGTATATGAATATGTGCCTTCTGGTATGCAAACCCTCGTGTATACACAGATTGGTCAAGGGAAACCTAGTTATATCTCTTTTTCCTTCATTTTGAGAGCCTAAACTATAATCTGTCATCTGAGTGAGTTGTCATCAGGGACAAAACTTGTGTCATAGTGCCAAAATTGTGTCATAATGCCAACAATCTCCCCCTTTGTACTTGATGGAAACCCCAAGTCACTCTCCCCCTTTGTCATCAAGGGAAAAGGGTTATGCTCCCCTTGAGTACATGCTGAAATCTTTGATATGCTGAAGTGTGATGTTCATGCTCCCCTTGACTGTAAGAAAGGTCTGCAACATGATGTTCTATAAAAATAACAAGACTCTATACATCATAAATGACCTTTCCTATCACCAACATACATCCATCTCCCAACCAAGTGGGGATATACCAAGATTGATTCATCCACCCAACTAAGTGGGGATACATCAAAAGGTTATACAAGATAAGAACATTACATCATCCATCCCAGGCATAGTGGGAAACAAAATAGGTCATCACATGACCTTGATAATAAAATATATAGATGACATAGAGACAAAATATCTAAAATGAGATAGTTATCAGCAACTATCATTGGCATCATCTGCCAATCACTGTCAACAACCATGATCTCCCTCTACACCTGTTCCACTTGAACCAAAAAACAGTTATGAAATTGTACCAAAATCTTCTAAGATAATGCCAACAATGTATTCTTAGAAGTATATGCTCCCCTTAAACCTGTGCCAGGTGATCACTGTCAGACCCATATCAGACTCTTTTCATCCTGAGTTTGTCCTACTGATATTCTTCAAACCAACATATATGCGATTGTATCCAATGAAACTCTCATATGTACGCGTATACGCTTCATGAAACCTACATACACACACTTTTGTCTGAAACAGATAAGAATCAATGGCAAGAAGATGCATCAACTACTCCCAGCTTATGTATGAGGTATTCAAATGTCTCTCTGGGTAGTGTTTTGGTGAATATATCAGCAACCTGTTCTTTGGAGGGAACATACTCCAATTTGAGCTTTTGTTCAAGCACTTGTTCCCAGAGAAAATGATATTTGATAGGTATGTGCTTGGTCTTGGAGTGCATGAGAGTATTCTTTGAAATACTAATTGCACTTGTATTATCACATAAAATGGAGATGGGTGGAGTACATGTGATTTGAATGTTTTGCAATGTTTGCATCATCCAAAGAAGTTGTGTGCAACAAGAAGCAACAGCCAAATATTCTGCTTCAGCTATAGATAATGCAATTGAACTTTGTTTCTTGCTAAACCAAGACACTAATCTGGAACCTATGAGCACCACCACTAGTGCTTTTTCTGCCATCCATGCTTCTTGCCCAATCTGCATCTGTATATGCATGAAGTGTAAGATCTGTATCTCTGGGATACCATAAACCAAATTTTTGTGGCCCTTGAAGATATCTAAAAATCCTTTTGACTTCTTGAAGGTGTGCTTCCTTTGAATTCCCAGCTTTGACCTTTTCTTTTAAGAGAACATTTCCTTTACCTTTTATGCTTGAAGGCGTGCTTCCTTTAGATTTGCCTTTACATTTTTTTTATTGCTTGCAACAAAGGAATTTTGACATAAACATTTTTCAATTCATCCAAAATATCAAATTCAGGAAGAGACATTTGAATTCTCTGCTCTACTAACCTCTTTGGATAGGGTGGTGTTTGAGTCATTATAGATTTTCCTTTCTAATTTTGATTTTCTGAATGAGATTTTTCAGCTTGTTCTCCTTATTCAGTTGGGTCTTCTATAATCCCCCAAAACTATCAATATGCTCCTCAAAATTCATGGAATACTCCAATGCCCTGGAATGCTTGGCCTTCACAACAATATCAAAACCAAACTGCACAAGGTTGGAGAGGATATAGTTATGGAAACCAACCACCTCAACAAATGTGTCCTCAAATATACCAACAACAATACCAGCAGCCATATCAAAAACCATATCAATAATCATTTCCATTTCAATACCAACAGTTCCAACAACATCCACAATCCATGCCATTTCCACAACAAAATCTTGTGCCATTGCTAAATCAACCCCAATAGTTTCAACTTCCTTCTAAAAACCCCCACCTAGACGAACTCAACTACCAGCTCATCCAATAGAAAATCCAAGTAACAAAGTGGGAAAACCAGCATACAATGTGGAAGAAGCAACATACTTTCCAACACACTCTATTCTTCCCTAAATTGATGTCCATTTAAGGTCTAGGAAAGTATTACATAAAAATTCTCCACCAATTATAGAAGACCCAACTGAATAAGGAGAACAAGTTGAAACATCTCATTCAGAAAATCAAAATTAGAAAGGAAAAGCTATAATGACTCAAACACCACCCTATCCAAAGAGGTTAGTAGAGCAAAGAATTCAAATGTATATTCCTAAATTTGATATTTTGGATGAATTGAAAAATGCTTCTGTCAAAATTCCTTTTGTTGCAAGCAATAAAAGATATTCAAATTTATGTGAGAACAATAAAGGAGTTATGGATTAAGAAAATTGGAAAAAATAAAAGAGATCCTACTACAATCTAGGTCATTGGCAAACTAGCTAGTCTCATGTCTACAAAAACACAAAAACAACAGTTGAAAAATATATTGACCCTAGTATCCCTATGGTTACTATTTAAATTAATAATTTTTCAGTTCCAAATACTTTAATAGATTTGGGAATAGCTATAAATGTTATGACTGCAAAGACTATGAAACATTTGAACATAAACAACATTAGACATACTACTACAATTTTAGAGCTTGCAGATAGATCTAAAGTTGTACCAAAAGGAATGCTAGAAGATATCACTGTCTCTCTGGATTCATGGGAGTATCTTGTAGGCTTCCTCATTTTGTAGACAAAAACAAATTTAGGAGGGCATCCTCTAATTTTAGGCAGACCATGGTTAGCCATTGCAAATGCCTTCATTGGATGCAGATCGGGAAGAATGATTATTGCACATGGGGATGAAACGAAACATAACACACTCTGTTCTCCAACACAATCACCTTATTTATTATCATGGATTGATGGAAAAGAACAACATGATAATAAATATTTTCTTATTATTAATCAAGTCTTTGATTTTAGAGAAGAATAAGAGACTGGGGATCTATTAGACCTTTTCATCACAAAACCAGATATTTCGTAGCAGCTTAGAGTAACACAATACGAAGTTACAAGTAATCTTTTGAATCACTGTTTTCAGGAAAATTGAACAATTCAATCATTGCAAAATTCATTTGTAAATATTTTTCCTGTTAACTTAATTACGAATTCAAAAATCAAAATTATTGAGATTTATCCTAGAAAGAATTTGAATATTTTTAATATCTTACAATCATCACAAGAACAAGATGTAATATGATTGTTACAGAAATACTCAAAATAGTTTGCATGGGATTACACAGACATGCAGGGGATTCATCCAAAAACATGTATCCACCACATCTACATTGATGATCATATCAAACCAGTAAGGCAACCTCAAAGATGAATGAATCCCATGATGAAAGAAATAGTGAAAGAATAATTGTAGAAATTGTTACAAGTTGGATTTATCTATCCTATTTCTGACAGCCAGTGGGTTTCTCCCTTAGTTCTAGTGCCAAAGAAAAATGGAAAGTGGAGAATATGTGTAGACTACATGGAATTGAACAAATCCACATTAAAATATCATTTCCCGCTACCATTTATTGACCAAGTACTAGATTCATTAGCTGGGAAGATGTTCTTTTCTTTTCTAAATGGATTTAGTGGGTATAATCAGATCAAGATAGCATTATAAGAGCAATAAAAAACCACATTTACTTTCCCATGGGGAACATATGCATATAATTTTTTGGCTTTTGGGTTATGTAATGCACCTGCTAGTTTTCAAAGAGCAATCCTTGCAATCTTTGCTGATTTAATCCATGAATGTGTAGAAGTTTATATGGATGATTTCGCTGTATATGGAAACAGATTTGATGATTGTTTGAAAAATCTTGAGAAAGTTTTGAAAATATGCATAGAGACAAATCTATCCCTAAGTAATGAAAAAGTCTTCATGATGTTAACAGAAGGGTTAGTGTTGGGACACCATATTTCTTCATTTGGATTTAAGATGGATCCAACAAAAATACAAGTTAATGTGAATTTAATGCAACCTACAACTCAAAAATAAGTAAGAAGTTTCTTGGGTTATCCAGGCTACTATATGAGTGATCCAGGAGGATCTTGTTAGATCAATTCCACAGGTTCAGTTTCGTTGTTAGCATTTAATGTCCAGTTTCTTCAGCTTCGAAAATGATGTTTATGGTTCAGGTTGTCTGGTGATGTCAATGGTTTTCATGGTGTTTGAAGGATAGGGTTTTGAACGTAATTGTTGACATGTTATTGTCGTCCATTTCATCGAGGTTTGGTTGTCAATTCATGTTCATCATCAGCTCCACCAAAGTTTGCTTGTCAATTTTGATCCATGGTTATCATCATGTGGGATTGAATGTCGCTTTGTGAAAATTGGTTGTAAATGGGTTTCTTTGATGTGAAAAATAAAACCTAATCCTAAATCTTAGCCTTAAAAATATATGGTACAAATCAAATGCAAACCCTAAACCCTAACCTAAAACCTAATCCAAACATTAAAAATGCATTAAAACACCTAAACCTAAGTTCTAGACCCTTACAATGCAAATCAAATACCTAACCCTAAGCTAAAACCCATTTGAGCCATTAATAAACATGATACATTACAAAACTATGTTTAAAAAACATAAAACATAGTCCCCTAACCGCAACGGTTTAGACTGCATCAAAGAAGTTCATGTGAACAAGGCAGAAGACCGTAGGCAGGGGGTCATCTCCGCCACTTGGATGGATGGTCACGGTCAGGTAGGGGATAACCATCAGGGTTAGTTGACATGTGAACAACTATTAACCATCATCGTGACCGTGAAGTGGGGACATGGTTAGACTAACCGTCGGAGCCATAGGAGTTTCAATTTTCATGTGACCAGGGTTAGTAACCGCAACAGATGCGGTTAGAGGAACCATTAGAGATAGACCACCAGATGGCAGTTTATGGTTAGACCACCCTGATCACATGGGCATGGTCAAGGCTTGTGCATCGTTACCTAACCGCTAGTGGGATAATTATAACCTATGGTGTATTTTTGGATTTTGTTATGTTGTTGCGCTATATTTAATTAAAAACCACCATGTGACTGGCTACCAAGGTGGCCCTTTGTGGTTAGATCAAGGGATATGAACCCTATCTTTAGCATTCATGCCAATCTTGGCTAAGAGACCTCAAATGTACCTAAAAACATATAAATACACCATTTTGTTGATAAAAAGGACATTAGAGGTTTTGAGATCTAGAGTGGAGATTCTGGAGGATATAGACAATTTTGTTTTTAGTGTAAGAGGAGCATTGGGAGTCAGAATTGGGAACTGAGACAGGCATTAGAAATATAATTCAGATAGCTTTCCTATGATAATGACTAGAAGTTCATATGTGCATGATCAGTCTGGTCAATTTTTTGTGTAACCAACCTCCTCGAATTCAATCCTAAGCGGTTGCCCGTCTTGAAAGTGGACCTGGAGACATAGTCCATCAAGGATGAACTCTGTAATCAATCTTGTTGTTTGGTATCGCTATGTTTTTTCTGCTTTTCAATTCTGTTTTACATCTTGCTTATGTTTATCATTTGTTGGAAAGTCTTTCTTCTCAAGCAATTCTCATGATAAAATCACTTTCAGTTAACATTCAGTTCGCTAATGCCACTAATCAATTCTACTTCAGTTTGACATATGATCATTTCTAATCAAGGAGATTTATTGAAAATTTTAGTAAAATAGAGCTGCCTCTATTCAAGTTACTTGCAAAAGATGTTGAATTCTAATGGACAAATAATTGTCAAAATGCATTTCAATTATTAAAATAAAAATTATCAGTTGCCCCTATTCTTCAAGGACCAAATTGGTCGTTGTCATTTCATATATCTATTGATGCATCTGACACAACTATAGGTGCATCACTTGGATAGAAAGAAAACTAGCTTAATTACACCATATATTTCATGGGCAAAAACTTAACACCGACATAATTGAACTACACAGTTACAGAAATAGAAATGCTAGCTGTAGTACATGCAGTTAATAAATTTAGGCATTACATAACAGCCTACCAAGTATTCAATCACACATACCATTCAACCATTAGATATTTAATGAATAAAGTAATCACAAATGGAAGAATTACTAGATGGTTATTGTTAATGTAAGAATTTAACATTACAATTCAAGATTGACCAGGTAAAGATAATCAAGTAGCTGATTTTCTTTCAAGGCTTCATTCACTTAATGATCCAAATCCTATTTCAAATAATTTTCTAGATGAACATCTATTTGCAATATCTATAAAAAACCCATGGTTTACAGATATAGCTAACTATTTATCTTCTGGAATAATACCATCCGACTTCACAAATAAACATAAAAGAAAAATAATTAGAGAAAGTGCTAGATATAGTTGGGTCAATGTCGATCTCGTTTATACTAGTTCTAATTTGATAATAAGAAAATGCATTAGAGAATATGAAATCTTAGATATTTTGAAAGAATTTCACGACGAGCCATGTGGTGGTCATTTTGCAGATAAGCAGACAACTTACAAGGTACTAAAGCTTGGCTACTACTAGGCAACAATATTTAAGGATTCCAAAGCTTATGTTAAAAGATGTGACAACTGCCAAAGAATAGGAAGGCCAATAATATCAGATGAAATGCCATTAAATCCACAAGTACTCATAGAGACATTTGAGAAATGGGCTCTAGACTTTGTGGGACCCATAAACCCACCTTCAAATGGAAAGAAGTACATCCTAGTATGTACCAATTATGTTACTAAGTGGGTTGAGGCAAAGGCAGTGGCAAGAGCAACATAAGACACAATAGTCACATTCCTCTTTGAGGAAATATTTGTTAGATTTGAAGTTCTAAGATAGATTGTAATTGAACAAGGCACACAGTTCATCTCCAAAATTGTTCGAGATCTTACAGAGAATTATAAGATCAAACATAGAAAATCAACTTCATACCATCCTTAAGCAAACAGACAAGTGGGCTCAACAAAAAATGTCGTGGAGATTATGATGACAAAAATTTTACAAATGGATAGAAAGGATTAGTCAGATAAATTGAGAGATGCACTATGGGCATATAGGATAACATGGAACAACACAACTATGTTCAGTCCATATCAGTTGGTGTATGGAAAAGAAGTCTTGTTACCCATAGAATTTGAAATACATACACTCAAATTAGCAGCAAAGTTGGGAATGGAATTATCTGAAGCACAACAACAACGAGTCATGGAATTAAACCAAATGGTTGAAATAATATAGCAAGCAGTAGAGCACACATCTCTTGTGTAGTAGCAGAGAATAAAATGGTATGATCATTTTATCAAAAGTAAAACATTCAATAAAGGAGACTTGGCATTATTGTTTGACTCCAAGTTTAAGGATTTCAAAGCAAAGTTTACAGCTCATTGGCTAGGACCATATGAGATAGAAGAGATCTTTGACAATGGAGCTATCAAAATAAAAACAATTGATGAAGAATCTATTTCATTTTTAGTTAATGGAAATAGGATTAAAGTCTACAATAAGCCTATAAATAAAGAGGATTTTATGAAAAGAATTTCAACAGACACTGATTTGGAAATAATGGAAAAACATAGAAAACATGCTTCCATAATCCCAGAGCATATATATATATATATAATATATATATAATATATATATATATAATATATAATATTATATAATTTTGGTTGTGAAAATCCAGGAAACTGACACAAAACAAACTCAAATTCATAGAGGAAAACCAACTAGTTTGCCTTATATGAATTCTTTACCTTGTTTTAATCTTACTTGTCTTTGATTTTGTAGAAATAATCCTCCAAGAAATACAAGACTTGAGGACAAGTCTTAACATGAGCAAGGGGGAAGTTTGTAATAAAACTATGCAAATAGTTTGAGCAGTTGAATTGCAAAAGGAACCTGAATTACATGTCATAAGGGACCTGATACATCATTGAAAATATTGTGCAGAAGGGACATGAGATATCATTATGCAGAAGGGACCTGTATTATATGATAGAAACAACATAAAATATTGTTGAAAATTACATGTCAGAGGGGACCTAAAACATCAATTACAAACTGCAGAAAGGGCCTGAACAACATCAACATTCAAAGATCTTGAATCAATGTCAGATGCGAAAACATGAAGCAGAAATAAGTCTCTACATTTCAATATATCCTAGAAGAGCCATAAAAGACTTTTTCAACTATAATTTGACCATAGGACATCATTGACATCAAATATTTTATGGGATTACAAGTACAGTAAGTGAAAATTTTACTCTTAAAATTTCAATTTTCTTTTAATTTTCTAGAAATTGTTAAGACTAATTTAGTGCTTGATATGCATTCCATTACATTTTACCTATATCCTACCACTACCTCCATTATCATCACCTATTCATTACCCTTTCCTACATTTAACCATCATTCCCTATACCATCATTCCAATCATTAAAAAAAGAAGAAGGAAACCATCACATTAATCCTAATTATTTTCTTAAGCATATGGATCAAGAATTAAAGGCTCAATATTCAAATCCTTGTTGACCTACAAAAACAACAAAGGTTAGTGTCATGATAGGAATTTAATTTTAAACATGACCATTCTAGGGTCATTTTAAAATTAAATTAAAATTTGAAAATGCAATATATATGGCTAAGGTATGGAGCACACAATGAAAAATGATAAAGGATATAACCTAAGTTGAAATGATGCAATGAAAAAAATGAAATTATGATGCATTTCGATTAAGGTATAGGCATGCAAAGGAATGAAGGCAGATATGGGTGAAGCAGAAAATGTGAGTTATGGTGATGGTACATATGTAGACACTGTGGAGCAAGGATGTAGTGCAGGTAAGGGAAATCAAGCCACGGAGGCATCCGAGTCAAAAGTTGTCATGAAAAACAGTCAACACAAATTCAAAAGAAACACAATTCTATGACATGAAACAAACCTTATGCAAATACTAAAGCATCTGCCATTTTTAAACTAATAGGCCCCTGTGACTACATTCTTTTTTCACCATCATAGTCATTGTGGGCTCATAGAAAGGAAGTGAATATTTTGCAAACCATAGGCACACATTCGAACACCCTATGAAGAACAAAATTGAGTAAGAAAACGCAGAGAGGCTGAGATGAGAAACTTAAGCCTAGAGAAGCAAGCATAAGAAATAGAAAAAGAGAAGCAGAGAAATAAGAGAGGGCACATTGATGTTAACTGAGATTTTAGCCAAGATATCTATCGGTCGTGTCAATCAAACACACCAAAAAATTATCGAGATCTTGTGGAAGAAAACAGGTAAGAACAAACTCCAAATTTTTCTCAATGGTGAATGGATATTCAGAATAAATGAAACTCGGGATTTTGTGTTAAGGAGGAGTTAAACTACAAGTTATAAATGTGTGTCTCTGCCACTATTAGCTGAACTTTGCCACCTATTAGCATATGAGGATTCTAAGATAATTGAAGATGAGTCTTAAGAGCAGTAATGTTGTGAAAATGCAGGAATATGAGGCTAAACCCAGAGAAAATATCAGGATTGATCCAAAGCAGGTAAACGAAATCGAATTATTCCACATTTAGACACGGAATTGTCATATTTTGTTTAAGGAAACAAAGTGTTGCACAATGAGTGAATTTTGAAAAATACAATGAGCCATTTGTTGATTATTTTTTCAAAGAGTGAGCCTAAATCATTTCAGTTTGAATACACAATGAATTTGTCCTTGTGGAGGAAGAATTATATATGAATTCAAAGAGAAGAAGGACACTATGGCATGAATTTTTTTCAAAGTTTTACACATTAAATTTAGAGGCAGAGAATTCTACACCAAAATAGAGGAAATGTTTTACAAAATTTTGATAAAACAAAGAATAGAAAATGAGAAATAAAGTAATAAAAGCATTTTTACAAATGTTTTTAAGATCTTTCTATATCAAAATTTTGTGTTTTTATCATGTTTTGGAAGCAATGGGCTCGTTTTATAGAAGAACAAAGGTTGAAGAATATTGATTTCATTTCTTTGTGAAGAGCATCAGAGAAGAGGTAAGCCTTATCACCATAATGCATGAATAAGTCAACAAAGATTTATATGTTTGCATAAATTTTTATTTTCAAAATGAGAATGATGATAGTACAAGGCTACATAAATTGGTTTTCAGAGCATATGGCTACTAGGGTACAACCAAAATATTTTCAGGTTGAGCATTGGAAAAAGGACACTATAGAAAAATTTTACTAGGTTGGTCTAATAAGCTCCCTTCAAAAGTGTAATGGACACAACAAAAACATCACCAGGAAGTTCATAAACAATTATGCACAAAATCAAACCATGGTGGTGAACCTAGTTATCCCATTAAGTCCATAATTCATTTCTCAGGCCTTAGATCTACCACTGTTAGGCGAATAATATCATAAGGGCTTGCACTTTAAAGAAAATGGATGGACTTTGTTTTTGGAGAAAAATAGGAAGGGATCATTTGATAGAACCAAGGGCATTTTGAGGGAATGGCTTAATGAGCCATGGGCAGAGTTGGTGTTAATTATTCAGAGATTTTTTACATGTGACAGAGGGCACAATGTGGTGCATCTTTATCATGTCAGATTGCTCCAACATACCAAAGGAGAAGTGAAAATCAAATTTCCATATTTCTTCTCTAGAAATCTGATTAAAATGATAGAGAATGTGAGGAATGAAACTAAACCAAAGGAAGCACAAATCTAGCACCAGGGGCTCATCAAAATTCTTGTAGAGTATCAAATGAAATCCAAGGGTGTACAGTGGAAAGAGTTTTTAGTTCAACATCATTTTGAAGAACAAATCATAAAGGAGAAGTTTAAACCAATTCATGAAACAAGGAGCATAATGAACTCACCTCTTTATCCAAGGACAAGGTCCAAAATTCAACAAAATACTAGCATGGCTGAGAGAGAAGCATCTTTCCAATCCACTCCCAGGAAGCATAGGAGAAAAATTCCAACAAAAACAAGTAGTAAAGCGGAAGACCCTAAGGTACAAATTGTTGAAACACCTTCCACAGAAAGACAAGTTGTTGAAATCATTGAGAGATTGCAAAAAGAAGCTTATGAAAAGACATCGAAGAAATATTCATAATTTGATAATGTTGAAGACAATTCATTTTCCAAAGACACAAAAGAAGAAGAGAAAGAATTTCACCTTAGTAAAATAAAAGAGTTAATAGATCAATTGGAACTAAGCATAATTCTAGAGAGGCATTTGAAGGAAGGAAAGAAGACATGCAAGAAAAAACAATGAAAAATTGATCAAGGAAAATGAGAAGCTAAATGAAGAAGTTGGAAAACTAAAAGCAAAGAATAATCTTCTTTGCAAGGAAGCTTTCAAGTAGCTTAAAGACAAAGCCTCATGGAAGAACAAGTATGAAAAACAAAAAGTCATGGCTACAATCTACAAAGAAGAGAAGTACGAAGGAATTGACTGTTTACTACAAGCAACACAACATGAGGCATATGGATCAGGTATAGTGTCTACATAAAAGCTCAGAAGATCCAAGATAAAGAAGCAAGCATGCCGACATGCTTGTACATCAACAAGGGGTAGATGTTGGCCCTCGTTTTTGTTCCAATTTTGCTTAATTAAATACACTTAATTTCTATGTTATCCATCCATTTACCATTCATATACAAATTATTTTGACCAATTTATGCATATTCAGGTATATAAATTAAGTTTTGCAATTTTTAGATGTTTTTACAAAAATTGGATTTTAAGTGCATTTTGGACAGGACCAGAAATTCCCGTAATGGCTTCATTGATGTCATACTTGCACGACACTTGGGCATGAACTGAGCACATTTATATAAATCTTGGAAACTAAGAATGGACGTGTACCTATTGGTTTGGTCAAAAATCGAGCTTCAACAGGCCCGACCAAAGCTGGTCAAACAAGACTAGTCACTTACGAAATCCCAAGGAAATAGGCCAAAATTAGGATTTTATGGGATTATCCAAATTTTGAGTGATTTGATGTATGATATCAATCTAGATAGACAGGATAAGGTAGACATATCTATTAGAGACATTTTAGTTAATTTTTTTCATATTTCTCTATTTAAGCAAAAAACATTGGAGGCATGAATATGTAGAATTTATATAATTTCATATTGAGACTTTTGAATATTGAGAGTTAATTTGAGGAACTAGTTCTATCTTGGAAAAATATGACCTAGATTATCCACAGTATCTTTTTCATCATGTCGATGTTTCGAACCCCAAAGGGGATCCATCATCAGGACAGAAATTGATAGATTGAGAGAAGAATTTGTTGAATTTGTTATAATTAATCATCTCTATTACTTAAATATTCTTAATAATTATTTATTTTTTTATTACAATTAAATATTATAAATTCTTGTTATTAAAATTTTTTTTATTTATTTTTATTTTTTTATTATTTACTTTTTTTTTTTATTTTTATTTTATTTTTATGTTTTATTTTTTTTAACTAATTAACTAAGAGATGTTAGTAATTAAGGAAGGGGAAGGGAAATATGAGTGATATTATACCTAGAAATATCTGGAAGGATTGATATGTTTAATTGGGGGAGCTAGTTTCTGCTAATCTCATTCCCATTGTCCTTGTTGAGGTTATGTGGAAGCTTCATAATTTCAATGGCTTCTCTGATTTTTCTCTTTTGATAATGATCTTCTCTTGCAATAATTCTGGAATTTTCCAAACACACATGATGTTTGGTTTTGGAGGAGTGTTCCATAAGGGTTGATGTACATGATCTCCCATTCTTAATATCAGCACCGTGCTCTTTAAGTCTTGTTTTCAAAAACCACCCTGTCTCTCCAGTATAACTTTTGTCGCATGAGAAATCAATCTTATACACACCCTTGAGCTGTTTCCGATAATGTTATCCTTAGCTCACTTCATTTTCTACCTAATCGTTCCACATGTTGTAAATTGAGTGAATATATCCTTCTTCCTTAAGATCTTAGCGATTCTATCTGTAACCCCTTGAATGAATGGAAGGTATACCTTCCCGCAATTTTCTTTCCCATAGTTTTCTCGTGGACCCTTGGAGAGGACCTTTTCTTGAGCCCCTTTTATAGCTTTCTTCATATTAAACTCCTTGTATCATATATCCTTAAAAACAGAGATTAAGTGCTTAATTTCTTCATTAAGGTGATCAGAGTCAGAAATTCTAGAAGCTCTAACAACAAGAGTGTTTAAGACGCCAAATTTTTGGGATGGATGATGGTATGAATCAACATGAAGATAGCTTTCTATATGCATTTTCTTCCTAAAGACCTGGTGTCCTAAAGACTTGGATGATTGACTGAGTTTTCAGTGGTTGATAATTTATTCAAGTGTGCAAGGCAAGGGTAGAGGGCCTCCACACCAAGCTAAGTACACTTCATGGTTAATTTAGCTTAATTTTCATAAACTAGTTTTGCTTCAGATTTGTTGAGGTAATTAGATGTATGATGATATGTTATGATTTCTAATGAATCTTAATATTAACTCTAATATGCATATGAAGGATCAAACTAGTGTTTAAGTTAAACTCTCCTTCTACCTGATCAGGGATTAGAAACTAGAATTCATCTTTCTTGCTTTTAAGTGATTTTCTGAATTTCTAGTTTTCTAACAATGGCATTAATGATGAATGAGTTTATAATGAAGAACAACGAGGAACTCCTTAGTTAGGAGCCTCTTCTATTATTCTTTTATGCATCTTTAGCTATTGTTCATTAGTGGTTTTTTATTTTTGTTCATGAAGTAGTATCGTAAAAGAAGGTCAATCTAGTTCTCCTAAGTTAGGAGCCACTTCTCCTACTTATTACATATTTAATTAAAAATTACTTAGTTAATCTTCATATTTGTAATATGCATTTCTAATTTAGGTTATAATTTCATTTCCTTCAGTTTCCATAACTTGTCTTCTAAAGTTAATTGTAGTTGATATCCATATATTTTGGACATGTTTCTAAGTTCTATAAACCTGGTTTGATATTTAAAATACTTGTGTTAATTTACTCAGTAAATTGACCCAATAATCATATAAAACATAAAAGTGGTAACAAATAGAAAAAAAATAACATAAACACAAAAATATGCAGAGACACCAGGGTCTTGGTTGAAACACTTATGGGAGAAAAAAGACCTGACAATTGTTTGTCATTTTCTTATTATTATTATTAAATATTCTTTTTACATGAATCATTTTCCATGAGTGTGAAATCCCCTACTTGCAACGCACACAAGAAACCACCTACTCTAGGACACTACCTGACAGAAGCCATCACTTCCTCAACTTTGGAACCCACCATCTACTTTAAGCCCCAACATGCTAGAGGCAACCACCTCTAATATTTTTTCTACCCACCACTAGAATAAATTCACCACTCCTTGAGAAATCTGCCACCTGCTAGAAAGACACTTCCTTCTACATAAAAGGCCCCAACCTTTTGAACCTTTTGGGACTCATTTCACAATATTTCATACTAGGGTCGACTTATTAACTCAAGCAATTGTTAATCTCATTTCGTTCTTTTTCATAGTGGACCCACTAGGACATTTCTACTCAACAATAATATAAATCACCACTGCATACAACCTTTATCACATACATCAACAAAACTCATGCAACCCTTACTATACATACTCTCAACAATACTCTACCAACAACTTATATCTGACTCAACTACGCACATGAAAACATATCTCACTCAATCAATGGATACACTAAATACATATATAACTGACTCATATATTCATCAAGATAACTCTGACAACAACCATCTCATCAAGCACTAGACAATACATAACTCTCTCACTACTCACAAATTCAAAACCAAATAGAAACATACTTCAATCATTCAACTAGGAAAATCAACAACACTTAGCCTTACATGACATAAACACATTACAAGGGTCATACTAGCACAAATAATAGCATTGCAATCACAAAAAATAACAAAACTCTCAGTAAACTTTGTCTTCTATAATTCATGCACACCCCTACAATGAAAAACTCAATGCTTCAAATCAAACACTTGAGCATACAATCGTTCATCAGCTCACTTTCGTTCGCACTTCATTCATAAATGTAATCAATCCATGACACAAGCTCTTCAACCCTTGCTCAGTCACTTGCATAGGTACCTCTGTTAATGCACATCTTCAATGCAATGATCTTTGTAACCTCCATGTTCACAATAGATACATAATCATTCAATTATCCATATGAATTTCAATAAATCTTTGACTTTGTTGCAAACTACACCTACATTTTGCTTGAACAAGGGCATAGGCCTTCAATGGAAAAATAATGTGCATTTTATAACCTTTTCTCTGTCTAAATATACAACATATAAGACCAAAGGCTCAATTAACCAAATTGGACAATGACCAGGTCAATATATCACCAACACACTATGCTTAATGACAACTAGATCAATCACTAATGTGTGTTTCTCCTTCAGTGACTTAATCAAACACTAAACAATGATCTAATAAATCATTATGTTTACACCTATGGTGACCTGATCAAAGGATGTGTTCACACTTCAATCAGAATGTCAACCATATGTTCCAACATATACCATAAGCAATTACCTTGGATCAACCCAAGGTTTTTCAATTTTCCACCTACATTCAACGCCACAAGCACAAACCTAGTAGACTACAACAATTGTTGCATGAAGATTATTGCAAGACTGCACCACTACCTCAACGCTACTTTATGACTCAAGAAAGATTGTGATATTCCATTAAACCATGGAAATTTAAACATATGTTACCTAAAACTGAACCTATTGGAGAAAGACAACTTCAACGATATTTGCATCTTTATGTGCATCAAAACTACACAACCATTCCATTAATATTTAAAATGCATGGTCTATAGACATGTTAACACATCTTTGACTTGTATTGCGGACTACACCTACCCTTTACTTGAACATGGGCATAGTTATTCAATGGAAAAATAATGCACACTAACCTTTTCTCTGTCCAAATGCATAACACATAAGACTAGAGGCTTGATTAACCAAATTGGACAATTATTATATCAATTGATCAATAACACACTATGCCTAAGGGAGACTAGAACAAGCACTAATGTGTGTTTTCTCCTTCGGTGACTGAATCAAATACTAACCAATGATCTAATCAATCATTGTGCTTACACTTATGGTCACTATATCAAAGGATGCATTCACACTTCAATAAGAACTTCAATTTAACATTCCAACAAATACCATAAACAATTACCTTGGATGAACCTTAGTATTTTTTGTTTTCCACCTACAAGCAGTTCCATGGGAACAATCCTACTAGACTTCACCAATTTGTACGTGAAGACTATTATTTTTTCCACTACCTTAGTGCCACTCTATGACTCAACAAATATTGTGATAGTCCATTATAAAATGGAAATTTAAACATCTCATGCCCATAACTAAACCGACTACAACAAGCCAACTTCAACCTCTTTGCAAAACACCTATAGACCTTTAGGACCTCTGGTCATCTTTGTCAAGAATGAAGTCTTCATCACAAGCCCATTAAATCGATTGACATCAATGGCAACACAACTGGCTCCATGGTTGAGATCAATGGAAACTCCATGCTACCAAAAATATCCCACTTTTCAATTGATGGCAACCTTCATCCATATCACCAACTTGATCTTCTACACTAATATATAATCTTCTTTTACTAGTTGATCATCACTTTCTGCAAGTGGTTGTGTTACTATCTCCCTTTGACATCAATGGAAAAGGGTGATCAAGTATCACTAAACACCATGCTCACAACACTCACAAGGCTAGTATTAATTGATTTTTTTATGAAATCAAATTAGCTACCAACACCTGCAACATAGTATTTAAGAACCATAACTTTTGTTTCTTCCTACACCTAGAATGCCTCTACTCCAACACCATGCACTTCTCTTTTTTGACATGCTCCCCCTAAACATCTGTTAGGGGCTGCAAATGTTGTTGCATATTCCCTCTTGCAATATACAAGAGACTACACTGACCCCATAGCCTTCAGAAAATGTGATGATTAAGAATTAACATGGAAGTATAGGCCTATATTATGATACACATGGCTACCTAATGACTTTAGAATCCCATATATGGATGCATTAATATAAGAGTGGTTTATATAGCAATATAATATGACTCTCTTGAATGCATGCCTTACTCTAGGACCACTCCACCAATATCCAAATGATAACGACCATAATAGTATAAGGCTAATCAAATTCACACAATACTTCTTTCATGGTTGATATAGACTCATTAATATTCATGCCAACACATACTCTCTCCAAAACAAGGGCTACTCAGCCAACCTTCCAATGATAATCATGAACAAGTACATGGATTCCACATGAGTGCACTTTAGAGTGCTTAAAAGGCTGAAATAAAATTCCTTTTCACTCATAAATACAATAAATGCATCTGCTTTAGAAAACATGAGTGAAGAATACCATAGAAATAACATGTAATCCTTGGCACCCTAATGCATGCATAGCTCCCCTTGATCTGAATATACCTTCTTGTCTTCTCATTGATTTTGTGGACTTGGATGTGCATTATAGGCTCTCAATCACTTCAAGCTTCAGCTTCTACAACTAGTGAAAATTCCTTCTTGTGTTGTTTACATTGGCTCCCATTGAAGCTATGCAGAGCTCACATATACTTCTGCAGTATATCTTATGAATGTATCTATAAGGTAACAAAGGAATGCAGTGGGGAGTAGATTCTCCTACTGGGAATATGAATAAGTAGAGACTTCCCTCAATCTCTTGCTTCTTCTCAAACTTCCCTTCAATACATACACATTTTTCAAGTTCCAGATTCTTCTTGAAATTGCTCTCTTTGACCTTTCTTTTCTGATGCAACATCCTTTGGAATTGAAAATCACTTCCTTAACTCCATCAACCATCTGAATCACACTCAAAATATTGTGTTGCAACCCTTCAACCAACAATACATCAGCTGCATTACTATTCTCATCACCAAGAGTAGCCTTTCCTTTGCACAACACCTTAACAAGTTTATTATCACCAAGAATGAGATGGCCATCTTTGGTCTTCCTCAAGGAGAGGAAACTAATCTTATCCCCTAAAATATCATGGGAACATTCAATATCTATATACCATTGGTCATCATTATCAAATGTGCATAAGGCAATACCACACTTGACTTGTTTCTCCTCCTTGCAAATTATAGTAGGTTTCTTCATGGCATACACATTCTTCTCTAGTTTTCTACTAGGACTATTCTGATTTTGTTGCTCCCTTTTCCTAATATTATTTGAGAAATTGAATAAATGGAAATATCTAACCATGTTACCATAGTTGTCACAAGCATAACAAATCACATGATCGAGATATGATGCAAGGGGGTCACATCTTCTGCTAATTATCCCATATATTCACCTTACATAAGACATTCTTCTACTCTATAGACTACATGTGCAATGAATCTCCTTGCTCCCAAATAGTTTACAAGAAAAAAAATAACCATTGAATGCATTATTATACCTACTGGTTGGTTCTCTTCTTGGCTTCCCAAACTATTGCATGCTATATTGACTAGATCTAAACACTCTCCTTCTACAATTAGCTACAACATCTCCATAGTTGTGGCAATTATTACACTCTACCTCATCAATGAAAAGGATCAAAGGGTTTCTTCCTCCTTTTAAATCTTCCAACATCAACCATAAGAGAAAATCATCTTCTTGAAAAAAGTTCTACACAATATTCTCTTCTCAATTGCTAGATCTACTAGCACTTTCTTCCATATTTGTTGCTCTTTTTGGTGCCATTTTGTTATATAGGCTTCTTATCTGCTACATCATTGTTTCCATGTCCCTATGAATTGGAATATTCCTTGTGAAAACCAAGACAAAATATATTCATTTGGGATCTTTGGATGTTAAGTAGGTTTTCCAAATCCTCCATACCCTTCTCCTCCTTGAGATGATTGTCCTTCTACTGAAGCTACTTGCTTAAGATGGAAACTTTAGCCTCACGCAATTCAATTTGGTCCACTCTCTCTTTCAATTGGATGCACTTCACTTCTTCAACTCTTCTGTCCTCCTACAACTAGATTTTTAGATTGGGTATCTCTTCTCTAAGCTCATTCTCCTTGTCCTAAAAAATATACAAAATCTTTTCTTGATATTTAGAAGTAGTTGTCATCCTACTTATTTCAACAATTACTTTATCAATAACCACAAAGGTTGACTCATATTTGACTTTAACAAGCATAATATCATCCTCATATTCAATATTCAAATCAAACTAATTATCATTAGATCTATCTAAAATAAAACTGAAAATGAATCACCAATAGATATGTTTGGATACCTCACATCTTATTCTCGTTTGCCTTCATTTTTTGATTTTTTTTCTCTTGATGTCTAGCTATTGAACTTGTACTAGGGGATTGGCCTCATTAGGACGATGCTCAATTTTCTAAGACCCCTTCTTCTTTTTCACCTTTTTCTTATTTTTCTTCTCTCCATTGTTGTTGCCATTATGTTCTTCTTATAGAACCTACAATCTATCCCAAATATCTTTTGCAGATGTTAGATCTACTATTTTATCAAGATCTGCATTGTGGAGGTTGTTCTACATCACTTTTTCTAGAGGTGGATTTGTACCATTTCCTTCACCAATTAACTTCCAAATGTCAAATCCATAAACTAAAATCTTAGTTTAACATTTTCAATCCATCCCTGAAATATTGCAGTAGTTAGGAGAAACACTCCTTGATCATCTAATCTAAAAAGAAAATTTCAAATTTTACGTGGATCTACCTTCCAGTGGTCAAGTTTCACCTAAAAATACCTAATCTGCACCCATTGTTAGAAGCTATGATACCAATTGTTGGTAGCTTGACAATATTAAGGAGGGAGTGAATCAATATTGTGCAATGTATCACCACTTAGAGTTGTTTACCCTTTTATTTACCATAATAATTGAATAATCAATTAGAAGAACATTATAACAAAAAATATAAACAAAATAAGATAATGTGTCCATAAACTATGAGAAACATATAATCATACCGAACATGAAAGAAGCAACATATAGAACACAAAGCACATAAAAATTAAGATATATAGTGACACCGATATTTTGGTGGAAACACTTATGGGAGAAAAACCACCCTACAACTATGTTTTCTTCTTATTATTATCATTCAAAAATATTATTTGTACATGAATCATTAGCCACCACAATTTTGGAAGCCCCAATTTGCATTACATGTGAGAAACCACCCACTCTAATCTACTACCTAGGGGAATCCACCACTTCTTCAACTATGTAGGTCACCACCTACTACAAGCCTCAACGTACTAGAGGCCACAACCTCTAATATTTTTTTTGAGCCACCACTAGATGGAAGACACCATTCCCCGACTCAAATACACCAGTTTCTAAAAAGCCAATACTTGCTACATTAAATACCCCAACCTTTAGGTCCTTGTGGACCTCTCTCAGAAATATTTCATACTAGGCCCCACTCATCAAATCAATCAATTTTGGATCTTGTTTCATCCATGTTCATACTAGAACCACTAATATGTCTATGCTTAACAATAGTACAAATCACCTTTGCATATAACCTCTCTCTCACACATCAACACAACTCATCAAACCATTGGCATACATACTCTCAAGAATACTCTACTAAAAACATATCTCTAACTCAACTACACACATGAGAATATCTAAAACTGAGTTAATGGATACACTAAATACATAGAAAACTAACTCATACATTAATCAAGGCAAATCTGACAATAACCATCTCATCAACCACTAGGAAAGACACAACTCTCACACTGCTCATCAACTAAAAACCAAATAGCATCATACTTGAATCACTCAACTAGACAAAATAACAACACACAACCCTATATGAAATAAACACATTAGAAGGCTCATACTCTTGTAGCATAATATATCCAAATATATGATCAATAGAATATTATGAATACAATGCAACATCTCTTCTTCAAAGATATGACAACCCTAACCTTACTGTAACATATAACAACTTTTCAACCACAACACATAAAAAAACTCTTAGTGATCTTCATCCTCTGTAATTCACACACACCCCTGTATGAAAAAAAAATCAAAGCTCCAAATCAAACACTCCAACATACACTCCATCATTACCTCATTGCCATTTTCACTTCATTTAGACTTCTAATCAATCCATGATATAAGAGAAAAAATCCTTGCCTTATCACTTTCATATGTACCTTTGTCAATGCACATCTTTGCTTCAATGACCTTTGCAACCTCCATTTGCATAGTAGCTACACAACTAATCCATTAGGATCCCAAAGCCATGGTCCCTAAGCATGTTAATTGATCTCTAGCATTTATTGTAGACTACATCTACTCTTACTTGAATAGGGGCATAGATATTCAATGGAAAAATAATGCACATTTTTTTACCTTTTCTTTGTCCAAATGCATAACCTATAAGACCCAAGGCTCCATTAACAAAATTGAAAAACAAATAGATCAATTGATCACTAAAGGACTATGCTTGAGGGAGGCTATAACAACCATTAATGTGTGTTATCTCGTTTTATGACTAAATAAAATACGAATCAATGATCCAATCAATTATTGTACTTACACTTACGAGTGACAAGATAAAAGGATGTTCATGCTTCAATTATACCTTCAGTTGAGCATTCCAATAAATACCATAAGTAATTACTTTGGATCAGCCCGAAGTTTTGCATATCCATAGGCACAATCCTAGTAGACTTTAGAAATTGTTGCACGTAGAGTGTTGAAAGACCATGCCACTACCTTATTAGCACTTAATGACTATAGAAATACTGTGGAAATCAATTAACCCATGGAAATTATAACATATCTTGCCCAAAAATGAACCTACTATAGAAAGCGAGCTTCAAACTCTTAGTGAAATACCTGTATACCTCCAAGACCTATAATCATCTTTGTAAAGTGAAAAATCATCATCACAATCCCATTCTAACATTCTTGAGTTAGAAGTTCATGTAATAAAGGTTAATAAAGGTAAAATAAAAACAAGTTCATGGGACACATATTCTAATTTGAATGTTGCGAAAAACATAGTGATGGGTATCACTGGTGATTAATTAATGGATATGGAAATTGGAAAAGGCATTGGTAAAGGCAAAGTGGCAATAATTAGCACTTTATTTATCAAATAAAGGAAAATAGGAGAAAAGGAAGGTGAAGAGATAGATTTGCATGAAAGAGAAATTGAAGGAAAAATGAAGAAAATAGAGGCGTCAATGATAAAAAAGGCTTATGAGGGTCAACTGTTATCCTTTTGACAATTTTTGGGTGGAGGTCTCTTCTCTTCTTTCATTCTCTCATACTATTGCACACTTAGAGTATTCTTGGAGCATTATTCGAGCACTTTGGCATACATTGGATTTGGAGAAAGAAGGAAAAGGAAAGCAAGAAAGCATAAGGGAAAGGTGGATCAACAACTACAACTAGATTTATTTGCAGGTAATGGGTTGCATGTATGATTCCCTTAATGATTTTTGGATTCATTGTATATTCATGTGATTTTCTGGTTATGTGTTGTCATTGGCATGGGGATTTTCCAAGATTGAAAGTGGGTTTAGCCTTGCCTTTCTATATCCTATATATCCATGATGTTATCGGTTTTTCCACTTGATTGTTTTATGATTGGTTTTCATGTTCCTTATGGTTGTGGGTTGGAAAAAACACTCTAGAATCCTTGGAACAACTTGGGTTAAGTTACTAGTCCTAAAGCCTAGGTTGGGACAAACAATTTGGAGCCCTTCATGGGTTTATTTACTAGTCCTTGGAGATGGGTTGGACAAATTTTCCGGAGCACTAGAAGGCTATCGATTGAGTTACTAGTTCCTATAGCATTGGACATCTTGGGTAGAGACCAATCTGGTTGGTTTTAGTGATGTTGGAATGTGAAGGTGGAATCACTTTGGATGAGGGTTAAGGTGGTTTAGCCTATGGAGGCCCTAGTTTGGCTTTGTTTTGGTTTCTTCCATGATATCTCACATTCAGGCTTGGAATATGGCACGAGAGTGATTGGCTAAAAGAGAGATTTGGTTCACCCCAATCTATGGTTGAGTGGTACGTGGAAGTCCCTAACTTGGTTGGTATTTTAATATATTAATAAGAGCTATTTTTCTACTATTATTCATGTATCCTTCGAGTGATTAAGTAGGCAATAATATTGTTGAGCTATTATGGTTTCTATCCTGGTTTTTTTCTTCTTTTTTTTATATATGGCAATTATACACTATGCATTATATATGGGTCTTTCCATGAATTGTCTATTTAGTGATTGGTTTATGAATGTATGGAACAATAAGTTTTGTCTCATATATATGGAGAGGGAATAAGGCCTTCTTGTTGATTCTCAAATGAATCTCATACTATTATGATCATATATGAATTCGCTACCTGTAGTTTACATGTTTTCCATGTGTTGGATGAAATGTCTAGTGTGTCTTAGGTAGTCTTAGTCAAGTTTTGATTTAATTTTGATTTTTTAGCTTTGTTTTCATGTCATATATAGTTTTCTAAAGTGTCAAGAACTTCTTGGCAGTGGTCTAGAGGCTGACCTGGAATTGTGGCTTAGATATCGAGACTGCACCCTATGAACTAGGAAAATTAGGTCACAACAGCATGGTGGTAGTGTTGTGAATTTTGAGGCCTTCAACCGCACCCAAGCCTTGTCATGCATGCAATTGGGGGTCTAGGTCGGTGAAAATAGCCCCAACAAAGGATTTGGTCATCTAGGGTGGTCATAAGAGCCTCTCTAAGTGTCATGTAGTTCTGAGGGCCTCTCTAAGTGTACTGTAGTCCTGAGGGATGTTGTGAGTTGTCAGTTTGTGGTCACCTGTAGACCCATCACCTTAACTATATCTGGGAGGTTTGGTCATTTCATAGTATCTCTTCATCTCATGTTTACCCTAGAAATCCAATGAAATTCAGTAAATGTGGGAGAGGTGGTTACAAATTGGTATCAGAGCTTACACATTCAAACACTTGCAATGGATAGGTGGTATGTGATTGTTATGAATACATGTTAGTTGTTGATGTGTATTTTATGTATGCATTGTGATGGTCATTATTTTGGTATTGTGTCATAATGATGTTGATGTTGAGGCCATTGATATGTTGATTTCATTATATATACATATGTGGTGCTAATATGGTTTGACTTTGCAGATGATATATCCTCCTATGAACTTCACTGAGGTACATTTGGTTATGTTTATATTTGGTTATTTTATATTGTATGTTTACAAGAAGCAGAAGATTAGAGATGACAAGAAAAATGGTGGATTATAGTTCACACGACTCTCATTATAGATCAGATGAGCAAGAAAGAGATGATTACTCTATAAACATAGCAGACACCTTGAGAAGTTTAAAGGCAGAGATCAAGGGTTGCAAAGAAGATAATGACATAATCATTTAGTCATAGAAAAGAACTTGCAGGGCATAAAACAAAAAATGGGAAGAAGTCATTGCAGTGATTCTTCATAGTTTATTAGATTTTTAGAGAAAGGGATATCCATGGATCAGTTATGGATAGGAGGAAAGGACAAGTGGGGCGTATGGTACTAGGTGTCATGTAGAGCATAGGTTGGATAGGGATGACATGGTCAAAGGTCGTCGATGGATGGATACACTTGAAAAGAGAGGTAGTATTTATGGGTTATATTCTTGTTCTAGTTCAGAGATAAAACATTTTCATCATCATTATTATACTTATAAGGGGAATGAGAAGAAGTAGTTGCCAAATGAGTTCAAGAAATCCAAGCCTCCTACTTTTGATGGAGAGTTGAAGAAAATAGAAGATGCATAATCTTGGCTACTGGGGATGAAGACGTTATTTGTGTTGCATGGATATACAAGGAATATAAAATCTAGGATAACCATTTTTAGTCTCAAAGGGAAAGCGTACATATGGTGGGAAGATGCGAAGAATGTCAGATGTATCAAGATAGAGGAGTTGAGTTAGCATGCATTTAAAATACTCTTAAGAAAGAATTACTTGTCAAAGAGATAATATCATGGTAAGGCTAATGATTTCTATGAGTTGAAGATGGGTTATTTGATAAATGAAGAGTAAATGGCTACTTTTTTAGAGCTATTCAGGAATGTACCATATCTTAAGGATTAGAAGAAGAAGGTTCAAATATTCGTGAATCGTTAGTGGATTTCCATTAGCATTTAAATATTGGATTAAGTATGATGAGCCTCATACATTGGAAAAAGTCGAAACATTTTTATGACCTATAAAAGTGAAATCAAAGCCTAAGTATGGTTGGAAAGGTAATGAAAAGACTAAGGGGAAATGGTATAAGAAGCGACGAAGACCTCAAGAATTAGGTAATAAGGAAAATGCAGCATCGTACAATAAATTCAATGTAGTTGACAAAGGACAGGGATTTCATTCTAAGGAATGGAATAAGGGTGATGGCAGGAAGCCTTTGTAGTGTTAGACTTGTGGTGGAGAACATCACATAAGAGATTGTCCACGACGTCAGTGTGGAAAACCTTATATGTATAGTTCTCAGGAGTCATAGATAGTTAGGGATGTTGGAAAGAGTATTCCTTAGATTTATTCAACATTGGATAATAGTCGGGATGATCATAAGGCATCTATTATCGAGATAGAAGGTAATCTTTGTGATCAAGTTGCTTCTATTTTGATTAATCGATATCTAAATATAGTTATATCAGTCTTGACCTATTAGATAAGCTTTAAATGAACAAATAATTGCATGTAGAGTCTTAGCCAGTGCAATTGGATATAGGTACCAAGAAAAGAGTTCTTGATTAGGTGAGATCTTATGCATTTGAGTGAAACAGTATGTATACATCAACAAATCTAAATGTGCATCCATTGGGATCATACGGTATAATATTGGGTATGGATTGGTTGTAAATTCACATGACTAAGGTAGATTGCTATGATAAAGCCATTGAGTTCTTAGATGATGTTGGAGAGAAGAGAATCTTGTAGGGTAAGAAGAATCCTACGTAACTAAAAATGGTTAGAACTATACAAGCAGAGCGTAGTACCAGGAAAGGGTGGAATATTGTTTGCAATTCATATTTCCAGTGACAAAGGAAAGGATGTTGAGGATGTTGAAGTCTAGAAGAGGTATCTAGTTTTGCATTATTTTTAGGATGTATTTTTAATAGATACTTTAGAGTTACCACATCATAGGGAAGTGGAATTTTCTACTGAGTTGATGTCAGAAGCAACACCAACATCAAAGGCATCGTACAAGATGAACACATCAAAATTATTGGAATTGAAGATACAACTTAAGGAAATTCTTGATAAGAGATACATTAGGCCAAGTTTGTCACCTTGGGGTGCACCAGTGTTATTTTTGAAGAAGAAGGATGGTACTATCACATTTTGTATTGATTACATGAAGCTTAACAAGGTAACCATCAAAAGCATGTATCCTTTGTGGTGGATCAATGACTTGTTTGATTAATTGAAGGGAGCAATGGTGTTCTTGAAGATTGACTTGAGATTAGGATGTCATCAGGTACACATTAAAGAAGAGGACATCTACAAAAATGCATTTTGTACTAGGTATGGGAATTATGAGGAAGAGAATGTAGAGAACCTAATATGAGTGTTAAAATCATTGAGATAACATTAGTTGTATGCCAAGCTTAGTAAATGCAGTTTCTTCCAAACAAAAGTTCATTACTTGGGACATGTTGTTTCCAAGAATGGTATAGAAGTGGACCCGAAAAATATTAGAGCCATCATGGAATAGGAAGCACCTAGGAATGTGGATGAGGTTAGATCATTCATATGACTAGCAGGTTATTACAGGTGGTTCATTAGGAACTTATCACAAAATTCCTATCCTATTACATCTTTGCAATGAAAAGGGAAGAAGTTTGAATGGATTAAAGAGTGTACAGCTAGTTTTGATTAGTTGAAGCATTTGCTTACAAATTCTCTAGTCTTGAAGGTTGCAGATCTTCAAAAAGAGTTCGTGGTATGTACAAATGATTACATGAGAGGACTTGGTGGAGTCGTGATGCATAAAGGATACGTAGTATGCTACGAGTCAAGGAATTTTAATGAGCACAAGCATAACTATGTGGCATGTTATCTTGAGTTGGAAATTAACATTCATGCATTGAAGATGTGGAGGCATGATCTTCTTGGTAGGAAATTTTCCTTTATGAGTGACCATAGTGTAGGAAATAACCCCGTACAGAAATTACCTGCATACGAATTCTAAAACACAAAAAATAAACAATGCGAGAGAATAACACATAAAACACATATACATAGAGATTTCCCCTAGATCCCAAAACTGGGACTACCAGCTTGATTTTTTCATCATGTTCCTTTCAACGTTACAATACATGTTTATATATGCTGAATCATCCAATACCATGGACCGAAAACCATCGCGTCCAAAACCATGGACCGAAAACCATCGTGTCCAAACCATGTGTGAAAATCATACAAAAAACCATTGGTAGGTTTGCCCAACCTAACATGGGGTCCAAAACCAAAATTTTTTGGGGCGCTGCCCCAGACCCCATAAAGTGGGGTTACCTACACCCCTCAAACCCCCTGTGAATCCCCCCGCTACACAATCAACGCAACAAAGGGGGGGCTCCACCCCCCTCCTAACCCCGTGGTTAACTACGTGGGCTAGTTATGGAAAGAATATAACACAACCCAACATTCTCCCACTTGTTGTTTTATTTCCACAGGGAGACACAAGAGAGTTTAGTCATTTATCTAGACCTACAATGCCAATTGTTTTTCTACACTAAGAGAACTTCTCAGAGCTCACAAATTTTGTCAATGCATCTGTAGTATTCTTCAAAGTGTCCACCTTTACTAGCAACACCTTTTTTTCTTTTATCATATCCCTCACAAAGTGATACTGAACATCAATGTGCTTTGTGTTTGAATGGTAAGAAGGGTTCTTTGCCAAGAAAATTGAACTTTGGCTATCACAGTCCATCGTTATATCTCCCTGTACTAACCCCATACTTGAACACAATCTCTACAACCAAATTGCTTCCTTGCTTGCATGAGTGGCTGCCATGTATTCGGCCTCTATAGTTGATAGTGCCACTACATATTGTTTCTTACTCATCCAACTAATTGCACCTCCAAATAGGTTAAACACATACCCACTTGTAGATCTTCTCTAATCTAGATCTCTAGCCCAGTCTGCATCAACAAAGCCACGAATATCTAACACTCTATCCAATCTTGGTCTTTCTTGGTAGCACAAACCATAATCACTAGTGCCACAAAAATACTTGAAAACCCGTTGTACTATTGTCTAATGCTCCTTCCCTGGTTTTGACATAAACTTGCCCAATACTCGCACTGCATGTGCAATGTCTGGTCTAGTATAGACCATCGCATACATCAGGCTACCGACTGCACTTGCATATGGAACACGGGGCATGTCCTCTTCCTCTTCTTGTGTCTTGGGACATTGTTTAGTAAATAACTTTACACCTACAAGAATAAGAACCTTCACTGGTTTACTATCCTGCATATTAAACCTCTGCAATATAGTCTCGACATACTTCCTCTAGTTTAAGCAGAACTTCCTCTTTGTCCGGTCTCTTTTAATTTCCATGCCCAAGATATAGTTTGCAACACCAAGGTTTTTCATGTCGAATTTGGGGGACAAATGGTTCTTCAAATCCTAGATAATTTCTTTGTCATTTTCAACTAGCAACATATCATCCACATACAAGACCAGATAAATAACACAGTCACCAATTAATTTAAAATACACAGAGTGATCTTCTTTGCTTCTGGTGAAGCCAAGTCCTCGTATAAATGTATCAAATTTTTGATACCACATCCTTAGTGACTGTTTTAACCCATACAAAGACTTCTTTAACTTGCATACCATTTCTTTATTACCCTTCACCGCAAAGCATTCAGGTTGCTTCATGTATATCTCCTCTTCTAGATCTCCATGAAGAAATGTTGTCTTCACATCCATCTATTCTACCTCAAAATCAAAAGTAGCAACAACAGATAAAAGTAATCTAATAGAAGCTAGCTTGGCAACAGGAGAAAAAATATCACCAAAATCAATTCCCGGCACCTGGGAATAACCTTTTGCTACCAACTAAGCTTTGTATTTCTCCACCTTTCCTTCTGCATGTGTCTTCTTCTTGAACACCCATTTCCTACTAATGGGTTTCCTTCCAATCGGCAACTCCACTAGATCCCAAGCCTCATTTTTGTGCAAAGATGCCATTTCATCAACCATGGCCTCTTTTTAGAGTTTTCCATCCTCTAAATCTACTGCTTCCTTCACAGTTTTGGGATCATCATCAGTAATAGATAAGGCAAAATTTGAATAGAAAGCAGATGGACTATACCTTTCTTTCTACCTTCTTTCTCAAACTGATCTTCTCACACCTAGAGTTTGTGGCTCTTCATCTTCTCATTCCTCCTTTGTTGTAGAGTCTAATTCTTCCTCCTTTAGCTCAAACTCTATCTTCTCAAGTTCCTTTGGTTGGATTTCATTTTTAATAACATCTTTTACCTCTTTGAACACCACATCTCGAATGTACACAACCTTCCTTGTTACTGAGTTCCAAAGCTTATAACCCTTTAAACCATTGTGAATCTAAAGCCATATTGCTTACTTGAAAAATGAACCATAAAGATGCACTTTTCAGATTTACTATCCAACTTGGTTCTTTTCTCCTTTGGAACATGTACATATGCATCACATCCAAATACCCTCAGATGTGAAAGAGAGGGTTTCTTACCAGTCCATACCTCTTTGGAGTCTTATCCTCCAAAATTGATGAAGGTGATCTATTGACCAGGTAACATGTTGTCTCCACCGCCTCTATGTAGAATTCCTGTCCTAACTCAGTACCACTGAGCATGCTTCTTACCCTTTCCATTAACGTCTTGTTCATTTTTTCTGCAACTCCATTTTGCTAAGGTGTATATGGAGTAGTTTTCTGTCATGCTATACCACACTTCTTACAAAATTCTTCAAATTCCTTACTGCAAAACTCTCTACCGTTATCTGTCCTCAGCACCATCATCTTCTTCACTATCTAGTTTTCCACCAGAGCCTTAAATTCTTTAAACCTATCAAAGACTTTAGATTTCTTCTTAAGGAAATATATCTATGTATTCCTTCAGTAGTCATCTATAAATGATACATAGTACACAGACTTAGTCAGTGATGGAACCATCACAGGTCCAAACACATCGCTATGCACAAGCTCTAACATACGTTTCACCCTTTTACCACCAAAGGGAAAACTCACCCGATTATGCTTCCCATATAGACAATTTTCACAGAAATCAAAATCCAGAGAGCTATTACTCATACCTTCTACCATACCTTTAGCATGAAGTATTTGAAGGCCCTTCTCTCCAATATTTCCAAGCCTTTGATGCCACATCATGGTCTTCTCTCTGGTGGGCTCTAGTATTTCAGCAATGATGCTACAACTCATGCGACTCTCTTCTTTACTTTTATCAACCCAGTTGTTCAGAACAAACTTGAAAGCGATGGTGCTAAATGCACAAGTAGTAGCTCTTGCCGCAGGCTGTCACTTAATCAGCTGGCACAAGTCTGCTAGGAGCTTTAGCCAACTTCTATGAGCTCTTAGAAGAAGCTTTTAACTGTGATGGATGAAAGCCAACTCAAAGGAGGCTAGTCTACTTGCAGAAAGAAGCTGAAAGCTGAAAAGAAACGTAAACCCTAGCAAACCCTAATTTTACCGACTAACCCTACTGGTGCAAGAAAAGAGATGAAAGTGGTGGGAATGGATGAAATTGACTCTCAAAAAGGTAAAATTCATGTGACTAAGCTAGTTCTGAAGTAAAATCTGGGAAAAGCATCTTTTTGTATTTTTGAGTAATTTTGCAGAGTTATTATGCATGTGCTTTAACGATTTTTGACTGTGTAGAGGTTGATTGGCGAAAGGAAATGGAGTAGGCACTTGCAAGAGGTTGGGAAGGTGAGAAGAGGGCCTAAGGGGTCCCTAGCACCCTTCCAGAGAGTTTCATAGTGATCATAGCTTGAAAAATTGGTCACGTGAACTGCTACAGGAAGTCTGCAGGGGTTCTACACGATTTTCTATAGGAGGATTCGAAAGAGGATCTTGGAGGGTTGATGGTGGAAAAACGGTGGGAAAGTGGAAATGGAGGATGGATGGGGACAGAAAGGGGTCTAAAACCTAGTAAATGAGACTAAGGAGTGGTTAAGGTGGTTGGATTCGTTCAAGGATGGAAGGAGCGATGCTGCACAAGAGTGTAGGAATTAGGACAAATTGGAAAAGTGTGGCAACTGAAGGGAAGGAATCTTGGATTAGGGGTTGGAGTAGGTTGTTTGATGGAGGAAGGATAGGTAAGGATGTATTACAGGTGCTCTGCACACTATTTTTCAAAACTAATTGAAGAAAAACTAGAAAAACCAGAGATCTAACTATTTTGTCCTAATCTGACCTAAAAACCAGAAACATGATGAACATAAGTTTATAGACAAGAAATAATGCAAGATAAATATGGAAACTAAGCAAGAATAGATCTAAACATGCAAGTACAACTGGTATCAACTTTTTCAACTAAAAATCTAACACTAGCAATTGCATGGAAAGGAAAACACAGTGTTTTTGTGGCAGCAAATTATCTTGGTCTCAACTCATGGTTCCAAGGAGGGAGAGATGATATCAAGGATTGCTTGATGGCCTTTCTGCAGATCTTTTCTGTTACTAAACTGTCAAATCAACCTAAAGCATGAAAAGCTATTTTAATCATCAAAAACAACCTAAGTGACAAAGCAAGATCTTAACTTAAATAACAGAAATTATTCTACGAATGCAACAAAGACACATAAAAGTACACAAAGGAGGTACTGGCACTTGGGTTGGGCCCAACCCCAAGAGCTATAGCCTCTTAAGAAAGCTCAAATCTGGTACAAGGTGAAATTTATCTCCATTACTCAAAAAATAATCATGCCACAAAACTGTTTATAGCAAAAGCTCAAAGATGAGCTGAAATGTAGAGCTGCACTAAAGTACGAAAAACAACTGTTCAATGGCTAAACTACTAAGGCTTGAAGCCTTCCTACTTATGCACTATGAGGACTCCCAACATCACTTCTTAACTTTAGGAGCTTGGCTGTTCAAAACTGTAGTTAATCAGCCACTTCACAAAATCTGCTCGGCTACCCCTTGAAATCATCTTTGGTGGGCTGTTGAACTCTGTGCTGATGGTGGAGAACTTGAGGAAGGGGTCATTTAGTGTTGGAGACACCCTTCCTATGAATCCTCAGCCTTGTTCCTTCGTATTTGGCTGTCAAATGGCTCATAAATGCTTGACCTTGGTCCAAAATATGTCCAAAAATCTGCAATAAGCATGTATTAGACTTTGTGGTCAAGTGACTATTCTCATTCATTCAATTAACATAAATATATTCAAAAGCATGCATAGAACTATGAAGAATGGTGGATTAATCAAGAATAATAGGCAAAATGAGCCCAATAAGTTACCCATTTTTGGGGCTCATCATCACCCCCTGCTGAATGTGTTGCTCATCCTCTAAGAAACTAATCTAGTTCATCATCTTTGATTGCTTTGACTGCCTCTCTAACATCGCAGGCTTCCAAGGTGATGTCCTCTTCTTGGTCATGAAACCCTTCTTTTCTCTCTACCTCCTCCCACTACCTGTGTTCTTCTTCTTCTTTGAGCCCTTCTAGCAGTCCCGAAAGCAATGGAGGACTAAACTTTAGGTCAATCCAGCTGGCCTTCAGATTTTGCATTGACTGTTTGTAGAGAGGTACTCTGGCCAAAGCCTCCTGCATCCTTGTTGGGGAGTGGTACTCCCTTTATTTCAGACTGTGGGACAATGTGTTCCATCCTCTGGTGCAAGCATGGATGCAGTTATCACCCAACAGTCTCTCCATGTCCTCAACGTGCGTGATGGCCTGAGCTTGTCTTTCAATGTAGTCTGGGAGAACCTGAGGGTTGTTGGCTAGATGCTAATGGGCATACACTAAAGCTGAGGGATGTTCTGGTTCTGCTCTGATCATGAGTGGCTCACTCAACTCCCTGTCCATAACTTCCTGAATTTCTACTGTCCTCTTTTCCTCATGGTTCAACCAAGAGGCCATGGCCATTAGTTGCACATCTCCCAATGTTACATTGGGGTCCCATAGGTTCATGTTTGGAAATGCCAAGTTTTGTAAATAGAATTCTTCTAACTTGGCCTTATCTTTAGCTGAGCTACTATCACACAAATACATGAACTGATTGTAGTTCTGGAATGGAATGGTGCCCCTTTGGGCTAGTGTGTTAATTTGAAATTACAACCATTGATCCTTAAGATATAATGCATATCACTTTGCAAGTTGCCTACATTATAAGGCCTCTACTGCCCAGCTGGCCATGCAGGCCATTTTGGCTTCTTTCTCTTGCACCTGTTGTTTCAAAGCCTGTATTTCTTCTGCTACCTGTGACTTCTTTTCCTGTAGTAGTTTTGTTAGCATCTCAACATTAGTTGGCATCTTTTCTTCTCTCTGTTGTTCCTTAGTTGTCTCCCTGTCTACTGGAGGTCTTTCTTGCTACTGTTGCTCTCCCAAAATGGACGGCCTATATTCTTTATGACTTTCCTGTAGCTGCAATTTTTTTCTCAGCAGCTCATTCTCTTCCTGTCATTTGGCTCTCTGACTACTTTCCATGTGCCTCACCATGGCCAACTCTTTCCTTGATTCCTTTAGTTGTTCCTCTAGGTGGCCTATGTCTACAACACCCTTGGATTTGGCAATCCTCATCCAAGTGTAAGTCCTAACCCACTCTTCTTCCAATGCAAAGAAGAGTGGTACAACAAACTTCTGTGGGATGATCTTCCCACCTTTTACCAGGTTGTAATATAAGCCCAAGCTAGGCTGAGGGCTCGGCTCCTCCTGGATTTAAAGTACATGGAGGTTTGCCTCTTTCTCTTTCTGTTTTGTTTTGCAGGTGTGCTTAATGCAGAAAACACAGTTGTTGCCTCTGTTGCCAACGTTTCCGAGGATTTCTCTTCCTGCTGGTCTTTTTCTTCACTTCCTATAGAAATCTTTGTGTACACTGTTTCTATCTGTGTGACTGATATCTCAGGGTATGCCTTTCCCTTCTCTTTCTGGGTGCCTACCTTAGCTGTGGCAGCCTTCATTTGGGTCTGTTTGGCCTTTTCCTTTCTACTCTATATCCTCTTTTCCCTTGTTGTTTTTTCTATTGGTTCTTCCTTTGTTTTAGGCTCAACAATCTTGCTAATTTCTTTCTATGTTCTGCCTTCTACTTGGATGCCCTGTGTTCCCTAATCATTGTTTTTCTCCATTTCCTCAGTTTGATCCTCCTCCTCACTACTGGATGGAGTGATGTTTTCAGCCAAAATCTAATGTTATCATTTCTGGACATGTCTCTGAAGATTTCCCAAGATATGGGGACAGTGTAGGTGTGTAAAGCATCTTCCACCAATAGTTTGATGAGCCCATGGTGGGCCAACTAGTCTGGGATCCCTTCATTTAGCTTTGTACTGCATTCAATTAGGGACTGAAGAAGGAAATATGGGATGCTTAATTTCTTGGCCGGAGGCAAGTCAATCCCATGCCTTAATTCACATAACAATCTGAAATGGTATCCATAGATGATGCTAAACCTCCCTTCACATGTGATGTACTTCATAATTTGATAACTAACTTCACTCCAGAGAGGGGGAAAACTTGTTCTTCTAACTCCATTTTTGTCCTCCACAGGATGCTCCTCGGGCAGAAAAAATGTTTTCTTAGCAATTTGGCCCAATGATCTCTCTTCCTTGCTCCAAGGAAGCCCCAATGGTAGACCAGTCATTCTATTGATGAGCTCAAGGGTGAGTCCTAAGGTCAAACCCCTAAAACTAATTGTGGCATGTGTCCTTGGATGTGGTCTCAGGGATATTAAAAGCTCTTTGGTTATCTCTTTATCATGACCCTGAATTTTGTCAAAGAAGGATATCCAATTTTCTCGGGTGAAAAGGTCCACCACCTCAGGGTGCTTGTATAGTTTGCTAGAGTCTGAGGGCTCTTTCCTTATGAATACCCCTAGCATGGTGTTGAGTCTTATTCATATGTATTAATCAGAAAAGAAAATGCTCAGGAAAACAACAGTGAATCACTGAAACAGAGGATAGCTGAATTTGGTGTCTTCTGAACCCAGGAAGGAGTTTCTCTTGTGTTCCTCACAATACTAGATAGCAATAATTCCCTTGTTCTTGTCACCCAGAATTTGACTGTCAGTTTATTGAAAGAAGAATGTTGTTTTTGCAGAATAGAGCATAAGGGCACAAATTCTCTTCTCAACACATAGATAGATATGTAAATTCAGTTTTTCATACACACAGGGTGGCCTCTACTGTAGCATGTATCTTCCTTAGAGGAGAATTTTAAAAATGATGAGGATATTTCAAAGTGTAGAGAAAGAACTTAGGCAAAGACAGTGAAATATGCAGGCAATCTTTCACGGTTTGTTGAATACACAAGTAGACTTTTATTTTCAAACTAATGTCGTTCAATTCACCACCTTGCACCAACAAATCATGCATAGAGAAGTTCTCTTAGTCCTACCTTGTCTGGAGCTTGAAATTCAATGAAAGCTCCAGGTTTCCCTTCTGTGGAGTGGTTCTCTGACTTTCTTGTAGAACCCTTCCTGTAAAAGGCTCCTGGTTCCTGTAGAATGGAATTGCACTTCTGATAGAGCCCGATAAGTGGGAGATTTTTGAAAATAGGTTGAAAAACTGGTGTAGGATGACTGGTTAACTATTTTTGGAAGTGGTGGATACGTACTCCAGTCGATAACGTCATGAGTGTAGAATGAATAGAGGGTGGTGCATGTTTCGACGGAGGTTCTTTTAACTGTGGTGTGATTCGTGGTGAGGGGATGAGGTGGCCAGACCGGACTATTGATCTGACGTCATAGCCATAATGTTTCTACGTGTTTCTAACCGCCATCACCTCCGCTCTCCTATTACCCGCCACCACCACTACCAGTCCTGGCGATTTCTCTCTGAATGGACACTCCACACGTGTTGGTTGCACATCTAATCGCAATTTTGAATGTAACGGGGCTCATTTGGATTTCACAAGTATATGTAACTGGTCGAGGGTGGCCAGTTGATTGGCCACTGATTTCACCCAATCCAAACCATTCCCATAGTCATGCGGCTTTTAAAATATGATTTATGCAATTGAAGAACGAGTTCAGGCACTTACCTGTGTGGTCGCAGCCGTGTTATGCAGATTTCAGGTTCTGGAACCCATTCCTTCGTTTTGTTGTTGTTGCATGCTTGGCCTCTACTGCTGCTAATGTTCTTACATTCAAGAAGGGCTCCATGCATGTCTCTTCGGCCATACTTTGTTGTCCCTGTCTTTGGAGTATGTCTTTGAGCGGGATCAGCTGCTACAGGATTCCTGTAGGATGTCTTGTAGCTGCTCTCCTCTTGGAATGCAAGCTAGACTGAGCAGGGCTATACTACTGATGAGGGTCTTGGCGAATGAGGAATCTAGATAGAGAGTAATAGGTATGGTGAGTAAAAAACTGCTGCTTGATTTGTCATTAAGGAGTTTTTGCTGGCAATATGAAAAAAACAAGATTTCTGTGTGTGATTGTGCAGGAACATAAAAGAAATGAGTGCAATGGAGGTGTACGGAGATGGAAAAAGGTGACATATGGTGATGGATGGAAGTATGGATGTTTACAGGACTCATGGACAGGTTCCTAACCTTTGGAGATCAATTTTGGCTTGTTTGCAGGCTCTACAGGAACTTCCTGTAGAAGGTGAAATCTTAGTGCCTCGAGGAAATTTTCACCCTCACTGTCTACCCTGGGCACCTCCAAGAGGTTTTCACCCAAGGATATTTTATTATCTATATATATATATATATTGTTCAAGGTGTGGGTGGAGTGGAGGTAGGGGCCTGCTCCACTACCAATACTGATTTATCCAGAGTTTCAATGAACTCCTGCTTAGAAAAGGGCTTCTTGTAGATTTTCAATCGATGCCCATTGACGAGCATGGGGATGGCTTCTTCATCAATGGTCCTGATAAGGACTAAACCATTGTCGTTGCATCTCTCCACTGTACATGGTACCAGCCATCTTGTCCTCAGATTCCCTTTGAAATCCTTGTATCTTGAATCATATAACAGCGCCCAATCTCCTGGCTGAAACTGCTTTTCTTTAAGGAATCAGTCATGCCATATCTTCCTCTGAAGTTGGACCACCTCTGAGGGGAGAAGGGCCTGCATTCTCTGTTCATCTAGACCATTCAACTGAAGTAATCTTTCTTGTTGTGCATGGCTGAGATCTAGGTCCAACTGAGCTACCAACCTCAATGTGTTATATTCAAATTCTGTGGATAGCAAAGCCTTCTTCCCGTAGACCAGCTCACAAGGTGTGAAATCTGTTGTAGTTTTCCAAGTAGTGTTGTAGGCCCAGGTGGCCTCAACCAAGCAATCTGCCCAATCTTTTCTGCTGCTGCTCACCACTTTAGTCAAAATCTCTTCCAAAGCTCTATTAGTGACTTCCACATGTCCATTTGCTTGTGGATGATAACGGGTGGAATTTCTGTGCTTGATCCTGTGATGAGCGAGCAGGTCTTCAATCAGGTTAGAAGTAAACTGACTTCCTTGATCTGTAACTAACTCTCTTGGGTAGTCAAACTTATAGAAGATATTCTCCCTCAAAAACTTAGCCACTTTTTCTTCTGTCACTGCCTTGATTGCCTTTGTTTCTACCCACTTTGTCAGGTAGTCCATGCACACAATGATGTAAGACTTTTGGTTTGAAGGAGGGTTGATGGACCCACAAAGTCCATGCCCCACTTCTCAAATGGCTCAAAAGTCACTTGAGGTTGGAGGGGCATTTCATCCCTGGGAGTCAGCTTTCCCATCCTTTGACATCGGTCACATCGACTGATGTATCTCCTGACATCTTGATGAAGAGTGGGTCAATAGTAGCATGCCTGTAGAATTTTTAAAGCGGTTATTTTTGCTGCAAAGTGGCCTTCACAGGGCCCATCATGATAGGTGAGGAGGATGTCAAAAACTTCCTCCTCCCTGACACAATGCCTCAAAATATGATCCGGGCCAAGTTTAAATAGGTTACCCCCAATCCATGTGAATTGGGTGCTTTTCCTCACAATCTTACTCTTTTCTTTTGAGGATAGGTGTGGCAGGAACTGTGTCGAAACCAAGTAATTTGCTATATCAGCAAACCATGGAGGGAGTATTGAAATGGAAAATAGGTGTTCATCTGGCATTTGATCATCCACCACCCCTTCTTCACCTGTAGACAAATCTAGTCTAGACAGAAAATCAACAACAACATTTTCCTTACCTGGCTTATCAACAATGGTCAAATCAAATTGCTGCAATAAAAGTAACCATCTAATGATACGAGCATTTACATCAGGTTTATTCATTAAATATCTAATTGCAGCTTGATCAGTGTGTACAAATGTTTGATAACTAGTGATGTAGTGTCTGAACTTGTTTAGGGAATGGACTACAGCTAATAGCTCTTTCTCGGTTACAGTATAGTTTAACTTTTCCTTGGACAGGTTTTTACTAACAAAATATATGGCACATGGTAGCTTCTCTTCAACTTGTCCTAAGGCTGCTCCTATGGCTTTGTTTGAGGCATCTCTGTGAATGTGGAAAGGTAGGGCCCAGTTTGGAACTCTCAAGATTGGGGCAGTTACTAGCTTACTTTTCAATGCATCCAGAGCCTCTTGAGAGTTATCAGTCCATATGAACTCAACATCCTTCCCCAAAAGACCAAATAATGGAGAGGCTAGCTTGCTAAAATCTTTAATGAATCTTCTATAGTATCCCACTAAGCCTAGGAAACTCCAAACATCTCTTACCTTATGAGGAGGTGGAACCCTTTGGATGATAGAAATTTTGTTGGGATCCCCTTGTAATCCTTGCTGATAAATTATATGACCTAGCATGGTCCCTTCAATCATCAGAAATTCACATTTTTTTGGACTGAGGGACAGGTTCATTTCAATACACTTGGTTAAAACTTTTCCCAGATTAATCAATGCTTCTTGGAAGTTGGACCCATAAGGAGTAAAGTCATCCATATAGATTTCCACCAAATCATGAACCAATTCAGCAAAGATGCTCAGTGTTGCTCTCTGAAAAGTTGCAGGAGCGTTCCATAACCCAAAAGGAAGGACCTGGTAGGCAAAGGTACCCCATGGACAAGTGAAAGTGGTCTTATCTTGGTCTTGCAGGCTGATTTGGATCTGATTATACCCGTTGAACCCATCTAGGAAGGAGAAGAACGTCTTCCCTGCCAGCCCATCTAACACTTGATCTATGAAAGGTAAAGGGAAATGGTCCTTCTTGGTAGCTTTGTTAATTTCTTGATAATCTACACAGATTCTCCACTTCCCGTTTTTCCTGGGCACAAGCAGCAGAGGAGAAACCCACTCGTTGTCAGAGATGGGGTAGATGAATTCTGCATCTAGCAACTTTTGCAGTTCTTCTTTAACAATGTCTTTAAGGGCTAGATTCATTCTCCTCTGAGGCTGCCTAACTAGTTTACAATCCTATTTAATGTAAATGTGATGGGTACAGACTGAAGGGTGGATTCCTTTCATCTCCTTATAGGTCCAGGCAAAAGCCTCCAAATGGTGGTTCAATAAGCTACATAGCTCCTTCTCCTGAGAGGGGGATAGGGATGGGTTGATCTCCAAGGTTCTTTCAGGGCCAAATTCCACATTCTTAACTCGGGGGGAGGTCGGATCAGCCACACAGAGATGCACTAAATCACTGGCTTGGGTGTCTTCTACCAACTCTTCTAATGGTAGCACGTTGGGAGGTGGATTCTGAATCAAATTCTCAATAAGGTCATCCTCGGTTTGAGGACCTCCCCTGGTGGCTTCCATTATGCACACTGGTGCAGAGTAGACCTCATCCTCATCTTTTGCCTCCAACTAGAGAGGTAATTCATGTTCTAGCAGAGGTTAGGCAGGAGGATATAGGACTAGCTGCTTGGACATAAGCCCATTCTTGATGGTCATGCTCTCAACTCGACAACTGATGTAAGCATCTACAGTAGCTAACCAAGGCCTTCCAAAAATGAGGGGGTATCCATGAGTTTTTCCTTTGGCTGATGGACCACGAAGTCTGCAAGGTACTCCCAAGAATCAATAGAGACCATGACATCTTCCACAATCCCTTTGGGGGTCACGATGGAGCAGTCTTCTAACTGCAGTACTATCAAGGTCTTTCTTAGGGAACTCTGAAGGTTGAGTTTGAGCATAGTGTCCCTGGTCATCATGTTAGTGGCAGCCCTTAGGTCAATCGGGGTGTGGGGGATTATGGTGCCATTGATGTGGACATCAACTACAGGACTCCCAGGGTCCAGATATTTTGGACAGATTACTTGTCCCAACATTAAGTCGGACAGTTGTCCTATGACATTGATAGTTGGGGCATCTCTCTTGCGCCTGCCTGGGTGCCTGAAACACTTCTCTTTAATCAATTTGTTGTAGATTGGTACATCTTTTATGGCCTGGAGAAGTGGTATTTTCACACATAGCTGTTTAAGCTCACCCAAAATTTTAGTCTCTTCTGGGTTTGGTTGCGTGGTTCCAGTTAGTCTCTCAGGAAAGGGTGGAATGGCTTTGGGTTCAATTTCCTATTTCTCTTCCTCATCCACCTTAAGAGGAAGTTGGTTATCTGGGAGGACCTTCCTAGATCGTAGGTTGAACTCCTGAATCTCCATAGCATAGGTAGGGCATGTTGTCTCTCTAGTATATACCTATTGGGCCTGTCTGTTATTGGGGTTCAGGTTTGGTTGGGCAGGCATTTGGGGTTGTCTCGGAGGAGCAGGAGGTAATGGTTGTGGTTGAGCAGGTGGTGGAGGTAAAATGGTGGGAGGAGAGTTGTATTGGGGCCTCCACCCCTGTTGAGATGCATTCCACTGAGGTTGGGACTAAACATGAGAATGCAATGAATGAGTAGTAGGTTGAGTATGGTATTGAGATGGATATGACCAAGGAGGGGGTGCAGACCAAGAAGGATGAGCAGGGGGACCCCAAGAAGGTATGTGAGTGGATTGGTTGGGGTTGTAATAAGTTTGGGATGCCCCTTGCATTCCCTGCTGGTAAGGTCTGGATCTATGTGGCCTCCTTTTGTTTAGGAAGTAGAGTAGTTCAGTGGCTCCTTCAGCCCCTTGGTACATAGCTTTAAGTTCGGGTAAGGTTGGGCACTAGTTTTTAGGGTGGTCTTCCTCACAAACGAAACATACCTCTACTGAGTGCAATGAAAACTTGTTTCAAGGATGTTTCTTTATACATCTAGGACAAAAGTTGGCCAAATCCCTCTCAACTACCTCTTTCTTTTGTTGGATTCTGAAAGTATCCAGTTGTATGGCAATGGTCTATCTCATCTCACTTTTAAGGTCTTCCATCTGATTTGAAAACTCATTTTTGGAGAAGGTGGTGCTGGCTGAAAGTTGATTCCCCCTACCTCTTTTCCGGGCTGCCCTAAAATGGTTTCTAAACACAGTCTTTATGTCATCATAAGGTAGTTGGTAGATGTCTCCTCCAGCCAGAAAATGGAGGGTATCTAGAAGGCCTTCAGGGATTCCTCGGAGTAGGACCAGCTTCAGAGATTCGAGGTGAAGTGTGCACCTGGCCCTTTTACAACTAAGTTGGAACCTTTCTTCGTAATCTTCTAAAGACTCATCACTTCCCATGGTCATCCGAAAGATTTATCCCTTCGTTTTCTTTGACCTATAGTAATCCTGGTATTTGTTGTTAAAGGCTTCCTACATCTGAGCCCAAGTTGTGATACTGTTTCCAGGTAACCCCATGAACGAGTGCAGTGTTGTATCCTTGAGGGTAGAGGGAAAGAGTTTCAATTTCTACTCATCTTCTGCATAGTCGTAGGTTCGACAAAAGACAACAAACTCAAACAAGAAGGTATCAAGGTCTTTAGTGGTCAATCCATAGAAGTGAGGTAAGGCTGAGGGACTTATGTTTTTCATTTTTGTGTCCCCATTGGTCTCTCGGATGGGAAAGGCACCTTGTATTCTCTCCTCATCACCTAAGTCATTCCTGTGTCTGGCCATGGTCTTAGGAGGAATGTTTTCTTGCTCATCTTCTGTTAGAGGATCTTCATGTATCCCTGGAGGTTCATTTCCACCAAAGAAGAGAGAAGGGTGACTTAGTGATGTGGTGGGGGTGTTGGGTAAGAATTGTCCTGAATTGTCTCTGTTCCTACGAGGCATGAAATGAAATATTTTTTGTTGATTTTTGTTTTTCTCTGCTTGTGCCTGCAAAACTGAAATCGATGGAATAACAAATTGCAACTAACTAAAATAAACTTTGTTGGAATGAGAATTTCAGAATTGAAATGAAAGCAGGAAATGACTAATCTATGCTGCTGAAATGAAATTGCAAAAATGAAATGCTAAGCTACGATGGTGGAATTGAAATTACAAAATTGAAATGCTAATCTATGCTTGCAGAATTGAAATGCTAGTCTAGGAAAGTAGGAAAGGTCTAATATACGTTTGCAAAAATGAAATTGCAGAGTGGAAATGAAAGAACTACTCTACTCTTGCTGAAATAAACTACTTAGCAGAAAGTTGTAGTAGAAAATAGAAGAAAAGCAGCAATCACAAATACTCTGACGCTTCCCCAACAATGGCGCCAAAAAATATGGTGGGCTCTAGTATTTCAACAATGATGCTACAACTCCTGGGACTTCCTTCTTTACTTTTATCAACCCGGTTGTTCGTAACAATCTTGGAAGTGACGGTGCTATATGCACAAGTACTAGCTCTTGTCGCAGGCTATCACTTGATCAGCGAGCACATGTCCGCTAGGAGCTTAAGCCAACTTCTATGAGCTCTTAGAAGAAAATTTTAACTGTGATGGATGAAAGCTGACTCAAAGGAGGCTAGTCTACTTGCAAAAAGAAGTTGAAAGCCGAAAGAAACGCAAACCCTAGTAAACCCTACTTTTACCGACTGACCCTTCTGGTACAAGAAAAGAGATGAAAGTGGTGGGAATGGATGCCATTGACTCTTAGAAAGTTAAAATGAATGTGACTAAGCTACTTATGAAGTAAAATATGGAAAAAGCATCCTTTTGTATTTTTGAGTAATTTTGCAGAATTATTATGCATTTGCTTTAACGATTTTTGACTCTGCAGAGGTTGATTGGCGAAAGGAAATGAAGTAAGTGCTTGCAGGAGGTTGGGAAGGTGAGAAGAGGGCCTAATGGGTCCCTAGTACCATTCCAAAGGGTTTCCTAGTGATCAGATCTCGAAAAATCACTCACGTGAACTTCTACGGGAAGTTTGTAGGGGTTCTACATGATGTTCTACAGGAGGATCTGAAAGAGGATTTTGGAGGGTTGATGGTGGGAAAATAGTGGGAAAGTGGAAATGGAGGATGGATGAGGATGGAAAGGGGTCTAGGACCTGGTAAATGAGACTAAGGAGTGGTCAAGGTGGTTGGATTCATTCAAGGATGGAAGGATAGATGCTGCACAAGTTACCCATTTTTAGGGCTCATCACTGTCCAAAGACCACTAGATTTCCTACTCCACTTTCAAGAACCATAGAACTGTTGCACCCATCAACAATCGTGCTACCTTGTAGCTTGTATAGAGTTCCAATTTGAACTCCCTACATCAATACCATTTCTCCCTGAACCATCTTGTAGGTATCCTTCTCAAACACTGTTTTTACACCTGCATCATCCAACTTGCTTACAAAAATCAGATTTCTAGCCAATGCAGGAATATGCAGAACAACCGGAAGTGTTCTAACCCTTCCACCTTGTAACTTCAACTTTACTTTTCTGTGACCAACAATTCTAGCCTTCCTATCATCCCCTAAGAAGACATCACCACCATCATATTTATCATACTCACAAAACCACTCTCTATGGGAACTGAAGTGAAAGGATGCACCTTAGTCAATCAACCATGACTCATGATCTACATGTGTACTTGAAGAAGCCAAGTACACATCCCCACCTTCATCTAAGGTGTTTTTTGCCTCTGTAGAAGGAGCATCATCAGATCCATTTCCTTTATCAGGAGCTTTATATTTACAGTCCCTTTTGTAATGCCCTTCCTTTCCGCATTTCCAGCACACCACTTTTACAGGTTTTCTTGGAGATTTAGATCTCCCTCTAGATTTAGATCTCCCACTCGATGACTTATTTTTGTTTATGTTTTGGGACCGTCCTCATACAGACAAGGCATCACCATTTTGGCTCTCCATATTTTTCCATCTCATCTCCTCTGTTAGCAAGGATGAGACTATTTCACCAAACTGCAAGGCAGTTGCATTTCTATCTATTGCAACAACCAAGCTATCCCCTGAATCTAGTAGAGAACACAAAAAACTGATGCACTTATCTTCATTTGAAATTTTAATATCAATAGATGCTAACTGACTTACCACAGTATTAAATGCATTCAGTTGCTCTATCACCGAGTCTCCGTCTTTCATCCTTAGGTTATACAACTTTTTTCGCAGGAACAATTTATTCACCAGAGACTTAGATTCGTACAAAGTCCCTAACTTGTCCCACAAAGACTTCATCATAGCTTCCCCTGATACATTTAACAATACTAAATCTGAGACACACAATCGTATTGTTCTCTTTGCCTTATGATCCAACTTCTTCCATTCTTCATCAGTCACTCTCGTTGGTTTAGTACCTGAATCTACCATGATCCATTGATCTTTATCCACCAACAGATCCTCCACCTTGAGTTTCCACAACTCAAAACTCTGACCATTAAATTTCTCGATCTCTATCTTTCCACTGCTTACCATATTATTTCACCACTAGAATTGATCTCGTAGATCTCCCACTGAACAGGGTCTACCACAGGGAGAGAAACCCTTGAGCAACAAAGGTGTCCCCTTGAAGCCAAAACAACTTTGATACCAAATGTAGGTTTTAACCCTATACAGAAATTACCTGCATAAGAATTCTAAAACACAAAAAATAAAGAATGCAAGAGCATAACACATAAAACACATATACATAGATATCTTTCCCTGGATCCCAAAATCGAGACTACTAGCTTGGTTTTTTCATTATGTTCCTTTCAATGTTACAATACATATTTATACATGCCGAAGCATCCATGGACCGAAAACCATCACGTCCAAAACCATGGACTGAAAACCATCACATCCAAACCATGTGCAAAAATCATGCACAAAACCATAGGTAGGTCCGCCCAACCTAACATGGGGTCCAAAACCAAAAAGTGAGGTTACCTGCATCCCCTCAAACCCCTCCCCCCCCCCCCCCCCCGCTACACAATCGGCACAATGAGGGGGGGGCTCCGTCCCCCTCCTAACCGCCTAGTTAAGTACGTGGGCTAGTCATGGAAATAATATAAAACAACCCAACACACAGTGGGTTGAGGTACTTATTTCATTAACCTAATTTGAATTCCAAATAAGCTAAATGGTTGGATACTCTCAATGAGGTTTATTTCAATATCAGGTACCTTAAGGGAAAGGAAAACATGGTTATAGATGTTCTTAGTAGAAGAGTATAGGTAAATAATATTTTAGTAGTGAGTTCTGATATACTTGTGGGAGTAGATATTGCAGGCAAGACAACATAATGACATGTATTAGTAGTTGAGGCACATGTTACATTCCATGGTGAAGGTGATAAAGATGAGAGTATCATATCATAGTAGATGGCTTGGTTAGATTTAGGAACAATATCTATGTGTCAGATGATAGTGAGCTCAAGAAGGTTATCTTGAGGGAGTTTCATGTTAAGTCATACTTAGGTCACCTGGGATATCGGAAGACATAAACAACAATTAAGAAATTCTATAATTGGTTGAACTTGAATAAAGAGGTGGCTGAGGTTTTTGTGAGATATTTGGATTGTCAACAAGTAAAAGAAAAGTGTAAGCATCCAAGTGGTTTATTATAGCTAGTTTTGATTCCATAGTGGAACTAGGAGGTCATTTCCATGGACTTCATTACATTTTTTGTGAGGACATCGAAGTAGGATGATTCTATCATGGTTGTAGTTGACATGTTAAGGAAGGTAGCACACGTCATTGCAGTTAAGTCTACGAATTTAGCTAGTTAGGTAGCTTAGATTTTCATGAGGGAGATAGTGAGATTACATGGTGTTCCTAAAAATATTGTATCTGACATAGATGCCAAGTTCACTTCTAGGTTTTGGAAACATTTGTTTACAGGTTTTTGTACATAGTTAGATTTTAGTACAACTTATCATCCATAGACAGATGGATAGATAGAGAGGGTGAACAAGATTATTGAGGATATGTTGAGGATGTATGTCACGCATAAACAATAGAAGTGGGAAGTGAATATTCCACTAGTAGGGTTTGGTTATAAAAATGGGTATCAAAAATATTTGAAGATTAGTCTGTTTGTGGTTCTTTATGGGAGAAGTTGTAATACTACGATGAGTTGGAGTGGTCCAATGAACAGGGTATTGATTGGAATATATATGTTGGCAAAGATGGAACAAGAAATGAAGGTTATTAAGAGGAACTTTAAGGTAGCACAAGAGAGTCATAAGAGTTATGCAAATCAGCATAGGGTATTCAAGGATTTTTAGGTTAGGGCATCATGTGTACTTTCACATCAAGCCTAAGAGGAGCTCCTTGAGGATTTGACCATGTGCCAATTTGGAATCTCAGTATTGTGGACCTTTCAATATCCTTGAGGGGATTGGACCAGTGACATACAAACTCGCACTGTCTCTGACAGTGAAATTATTTGATGTTTTACATGTTTCATTGTTTAAGAAGTTTGTGCAGGATGTTGATCATGTGATTGACTGGTTTTTATTATAGGTGGAACCAAAGGGATAATTCTAGCCAGAACCACAATGTATATTGTAGCAGAAACAACTCATGCTCTGGAACAAAGCAATCAATTAGGTTAAAGTGTAGTGGAAGCACTTTGGGCCTAATCAAGCTACATGGGATATGGTTGATAAGATGTAATCTATGCATCCTTCATTATTTGTTAGCTCACAAGGATGTCAAAGAGTTGGTCTTACCACAACTCTCTGAGTGTTAGTGATAGCTTGCATGGCTTGCTCAAGCCTATTTTGTCTCACATGGGTACATGTGCAAATTGTATGTAACGCCTTGTCAAGTGGAATTTCAAGTGTCGATAGTTGAATGTAACAGTCATAGAATAGTTGAAGAGTCATGAGGGTAGGCGAATAGTCACAATGGGGACTGTCAAGGGCCACCCCACTCTTTTCTATATGTAGTACCTTATAACTCATTTTATAGGCTTTTGGTTAGCCAAGATTCTAATAGGAGTATCTTAGAGAAAGCTTGGAGATTATTATAATGAGCCTTGGCTTCTCCACTCTGCAGAGCTAGCATATCTCTTTGGAGGAGAAGACAGTAGTGATTGTTACATTGTGCTGACGAAACTAGTGGTTGGTCATTGTTACACAGTAAAATGTCACTGCCATCATGTCAGTCTCCCTACTGTGCCATAAAACCACATTCACCTCACTTATGCTCTCTAAAATGGCTAAAACCCTCTTTGCCTAAGTTATTTGAATCATCGCGACTGTTCGTTAAATAACCGCGCTGACCAGCGGAGGATAATGTAACTGCTGCACTGCCAGCGCGGAAGCACACGTGTTTTCCGTGCTGGTCCAATTTCACGGATAGCGCGCCCTCCACTTGTATCATCGAGCGCTGACCAGACCTCTTCTATAATAGATCTGCGATGCCAGCACACCAACCCAGTTTTGCACCCGTGCTGATCCTGTTTAGGCGAATTTGTTCTAACAGCCAACCTTCCAGATGACTCCAGACTTGGCTGTTAGCATTGTTGAGGTCTCCATCCTTTCTCTGGCATGTTTGTTCGACTGATACATAGTTTTTTTTAGTAGATTTTACGCTTGTGTTTGTTCTCTCTTTGCTTGTGCAGGTGTCCGTCCGCGAGGATATTGGAGGACTGTGATTGGCTAGAGCGAAGGAGTGAGAGGATCATCTCTTCGAAAAACATAGCGTTGGAATCCAAGTAGGTTTCTTTTACCCACTTGTTAATTACAACTAGGAACCTGCAGTGTAGCATTGTTTGATTGTTGCTAGACCCCCTTTGGGCTAGTAGGGATCACCTCTATCCATAGAGGGGATTTACCTCGCCAACAATTTGGCGACTCCGCTGGGGAGCTTGATTGTTTCTTTAGCTTTCACCCTTGTTTTTATTTGATTATTGCCTCTTTTTCAAAGTTTAGGGATTGATTTGTTGTTGATTTGTTTCTTGGTTCATCCTGGGAAATGCTTTAATTGCCTTGAAAGCCTGTTGCCTTGGTTTGGGGGTTTTTGGTTCGATTTTATTTGTTTTTTAGCCTCAGCGCGTTTTATTTTAAAACAGCTGCGCTGACATCGCACAGTGTCTTCTTTGTCGTTTCTATCATCGCGTGTATACATTTAACAGTCTCGCTGACCTGGTTTTTGGGCCAGCGCCCTTTATCCGTGTCCTTCCACGCTGACAGCGCAAAGTTGCTACAGACCTTTTTCTGTCATCGCTTTGTTGTTGAGGGGTCACCCGCGCTGATCCTGTAAAACTCCTTTTTGTCCAAATTGACCTCCTGAACCTCTTGGTTTGGTTGTTCCCTGCTTTTTCCACTTGGTTTTTGGCTTGTTTATTTTGTTTGAGCTGTAACTCGCTTGCTTGCGAGGCCTCGTTCCGCGAGGGTTCGTTTATTGCTTGTTTTCAGTTTTTGCAAATCCTTCCTTTTTTGCTTTCATTGCTTGGTTTGCATTTTTTCTTGACTTTTACGATTACTGAAGTGTGTCAGATCGTCGTTTGTCTGGTTGTGGACTCTCATCCTCCGGGTGTTCGCTTTTCTCCATTGATTTCACACTCAAACCCTAGGGCATCTAGTGGTCATGTGTGTCTAGCCTCCCGTTCAGAATCTTGTGTTCTTGGTTGACCAGCCAACTTCGTTTTTGTTTTCACGTTCGTTTAGTGATTGTTGAAAGTGATTGATTGTGTTCCAAGTAGTTTGCTTTCCTCCTTTGAATTCCTCGGTGTCTTGTTGAGCTTAGATTACATAGCTCATAAGCCTTTGTTTTCCTTTGATTTGGGAAA
>APFE030987796.1:317035-329018 GCA_000404065.3 Pinus taeda
TAATTACAACTAGGAACCTGCGGTGTAGCATTGTTTGATTGTTGCTAGACCCCCTTTGGGCTAGTAGGGATCGCCTCTATCTGTAGAGGGGATTTACCTCACCAACAATCATGGTTGTATTGTATGATTGGAACTTTCACTTCTTAATATAACAAAGCCAACATGTTTCATGCATATGCCGTATTGTATTTTGGCCATCTTGTTTACTCTAAATGATATATGTATTTGTTTTCCTATGCGTGCACGTATGCCTTTTCTGTATATGTATGTATGAATCTTACTGAAATGTGTTGTTGATTCAACCATCACTTTGGATTGCTAGCTTACTTGCCTTCTAGTTTGTGATGCATCTTTGCTCATGTGTTCCCTTCTTAACTCTGTGCTTTCACAGGTTTCCAAGGGGCGCACTTACGTCACCCTCCACGTGTTAGAACCGTTCATGCACCTTCCTTGACTTGTTACATATCTCACACCGTTGATACCAACACGGACATCTTACTTTCCTCTGCATGCAACCATGGTTAAGGCGATAACATATGAACCACTATTGGGACTCCTACACAAAATGGTTTGGGGTCTAGTTGGGACCTCTTACCAGGTAGATCCCCTAACATGTTGGCAGGTCCAACACCATCAATAGGTATCCTAGTGTGATAGTCTTGGGGCATATTGTGCAACTAGGCAGGTAAAACCAGAGGTGCATAGCAAGCATCCATGACATTTTGTATGGGAGGAATATATATAGGATTTGTGGGAATTAATTGAGTGACTACTTCAGATACTACCAGATGAGTAGTTGAAATTACAAAAGAGGAAGGGCCAACTAATGTTGGATGAACCGATTGGGAGGATGTCGCAGATGAACCAATGGTAAGAGCAGAGAGCTCAATAGATTGTTGTATGTAAGATTGATGAAGAACCTAATCAAGGGCTGAAACAAGATCTTACAGTTTGTCAAACTCCAAAAGGGCTTGCTGATCTGAATCAGGTTCAATAGATGGTATTATTGGTTTATATGGTTGAAGAATGGCTTCATCAACCACAATCTAATCAACAAAATATTCAGACTTAGTCCTAAAAAGACTATGCTAAAAAGGTAGGTCAAACTGAATATCATGAACAGTATCGAGGTTCACAAGAAGAGAATTGGTCCTTGACAGGGGGTTATTGCTTCCCTAGCTTTCAGCTAAACTTCTCCTTCTGAGTATTCTTTCAGGATTGTCTAGAATTTTAGGTGGGTGCAGATCAGGATTGGCTCAAGTACAAACTCTTTTTGGAGCTAGATTTTTTATTTTTAAAAGTAAAAAAACCTCTAATCCTTTATTTCCAATATCTTAGTCATTAAATTTGTTGAATAAGGATATAGAAACTAGGGAAATAGTCCTATGATGATGGAATAAAGGATGATTTTTAGTTCCCCGGTATGATTGCCAAAATGTTAGCACTCAGTAATTTTCTAAAGTTGGAGAATAAAATCACCAAGGTAACCACAAACCAACTTTGGATGTTGGGATCTAGCCCTGCCAGCTTTAGAGAGGGCTCTCTCTATAAGATTTAACCTGGTTTGATTTAATATTAGGCTAGTTATGAAGTTCGGGGGTGTGATTTGTATTTGGGTGGTTGGTTGATAACTTAGATTTCCATTGGGCTATGGAGTCTGTTACATAAACTACAAATTAACTAGAGTATCTCTAGATAGATCTCACAAGGCAAGGTAGCCAAACTGACTGGATTCTTAAAATTCTGTGAAATGGAGAAGAAGAACATAATAAGGTTCACTTTAAAATATAAATCATTTTTACTTGAATTCTGTATTCAAAGATCAGAAGAAAACATAGTAATTATTTGTAGATAGGTGCATAGTGTAGATTTAAACAAATTCTGCCCCTTATTTATCTATTGAATAATTCAGATTTATAAAAAAATCATGTGCTATAAACAGAGAGATATAAGCACATAAAATAGATCTATGTACTTCACCAATAACTTGATACGTGAATCGAGTGAAAGAGCTCCTATATTACTTTGGAAAATATGTTGATGCTTCAAAAAAATATATACAATAGTGTTTCTTCGTACAAAAACCAAACTGTACTACTTCAACAGTTAAAGTCTTTATAACTAATTTACAAAAAGTATCATGTTAGGATGATGAGGATGTATCTACCAGCTAATAGGACTTAATCAAGATAACTTATTACAATGAAATGAGGAAAATTTATTTGTCTAAATTCATGGCACTGAAATGAAGGAACCATTGATTGTCTGGTGTTGAAAAGCTAGATTGTTGTAACACTGCCACTAAATTACCTTTTACTCTAGTAATTCACAAATTTTATCCCAGCACTGCTCGCTTAGGATATTAATCTTCATTAATTTCCTGTACACTTCGTCAAATTCAGTATACCTGGAAAATATCAGTCGGGTGATTAACAAGTCTGGAATTGCATACTGGATGTCAAGATCAAATGATAGTTCTTCCAGGAATGCCCTTCCTGTCATGCTAAGTCTTCCAACTGTAACTTTTGAGATATCTCTCACCTTGTTCATAATCTGTGCACTGTAATCTAGCCACATACTGAGCTTGTCATTATTCACTAATAGGTTTGGAAGTCCTTTCTCGTAGAGAGTCTCCAGCTTTGAAAATAATATCTTTATATCTATGTTCATGTTTTGACCCTTCTCTTCAAGATGTTTCATCAAGTTCCTTTTAGTCAACACTTTCCTAACTTTCAAAATTGTTTCAATCATGTCTTGAATTTCTAATTCTTCCAGTTCTTAACTGTTCTTGGAATTTAGAAATTTAATAATCTTTGTGGCTTTATTTGGTTTATCTCTTAGCTTATTTCTAACCTGCTCAATGGCTTCAATTGATCTTTCAAAAAGTTCTTTCTATTCAAAAATGATTTGGATTAAAGGCCAAATTTCTCTCATGTCTTCATTAATTGTTTTCCAAATATTTTCCTTCACTTGTGACAATGTTTTTCCCATGGCACAGTCTTCTTCCATTTTCTGCACCCTTTGGGACAATGTATGGGTCTTTTGTATTTCTATTAAATAAGAATTCTCAAACCTTACACTCTGATCCTATAAAACCTTTATCTACAGCTTCAGTTTCTTTAACTCTTCTTCCTGCATAGTAATGTTTTCCATATACTGAGCTAACTTAACTGAATCATCAAAATCTGGATTTGAGAGGGTCGACTGCTGCTAGGGTTTCTGGCATCTCTCTGAAATGGCACAGAACGGCCTAAATGAATCATCCACCCAGGACCTGACCTCCTACTGCATGCGATAGGGTAGTAAGAGGAATGGGAGCAGAGCACATGAAAGCCCCACAGGGGGGAGCGCTGCTGCTCTCCCCTAAAGCAACTGACATGATGCCAGAAACGGAGGCGCCCATCATCTTTGGATCTGTTGATGAGGAGGCGCTCAGGGCAGAGTATGTGCAGCAAAAAAAGAATACAGGGACAAATCTGCAGTCAGACAAGACAGAAGATAACCATGGCAGGAATGACAACGCAGAGGATAAACCAAAGATCACTTCGAAAACCTGCAAACCCATTGCCGCTGAAACGCCAAGATTAGAGCTACCAGGATAGAAGATCAATGTGCGTATCCAATAAATGAGGGATCACGCCCATATAGGAAACTTCATAGGGTTCTGGCCAACAGAGAAAGCCCTACGGGGTTGGATAGCAACAAAATGGAAACTGAAGGGACACGTGACACTGCGACTAGGACCGAAAGGGTTCTTTACCGCCATCTTCCTATGCTTGGAGGAAAAGTACAGAATCATGGATGAAGGTCCTTATTTCTTTAACTCTGCTGGATTATACCTGAGAGACCCGGACAAAGAAGACCTGACTTGGGCTCCGGTTTGGATAAGAATGTACTCACTCCCAGAGGAATATTGGGAGGAAAGTCTTCTCAAAGACATAGGCAATGGTCTGGGTGAATACATAAAGGCCGCAGAAGAAACGAAGCTTCAAAGATACACCTCCTATGCCCGCATCTATGTCTTCATGCACCTGGACCAAGCCCTGTCGGACTTGGTAAGTCTCGCTCACTATGATCATGAATGGATTTAGCCCTTAGACTATGAACATGTACCTTTCCGATGTCGGAAATGTCATGCTTATGGAAATTTGTTCAGAGACTACCCATTAAATTCCATGAATAGCAATACAGATCCCCCTATCCCTCCCACCCAAGATGGCTTCACCAAAGCTCCCAGCCGTAAACGATCGCATAAAAAGCCCTCAACCGGGAAAAAGCCCATGCCTATCTCTACTGGCACCCCCTCAACCAGTAATAACTTTGAAATATTAGCCCAAGCCTCTGAGGAACCAGGTCCAAGCCATAAGACCACACCACTGCTCATCGATGCTTCTCTCCACCCTCCTCCTTCGGACCATCCCCCTGAGTCCCAACCATTCAAAGATGTTGAAGCCGATCCCATCATCAGCCAAAAAGAGCCAAAAGAGAAAACAAATGATATGGAAGTTGATGGAATAACAGATCAATCCCAGATCATACATCCTTTCATAGCTGGAGGTAGTCAGGTGCAACAAATGGATGAGGAAGCCGAGAGCATAGATATGGAAGGTCTAGACATCCTACAACTAGAAATAGCTTGTAAAAAAAGGGACTATGACAAAATCACAGAACTTCAGCTAAGCAAACTGGAAGTGGTCATTTCAAAAGCATACTAGCAAAGACAACTTGGCATTCAGCTAGGAAGCCATTGGGATGGTGGGCTTAGGACAAAAGATTTCAAAAAAAGAGGATGGAAAACGGAGCTCCAGCGAATTATAGAAGTTGGGAAAGTCCTGCTAGATTCAGGCAGGTATGCAAAACTGATGAAATACTACAAACCTTCCACAAATGTTGAATAATGAAGCTCATCTCATGGAATTTAAGAGGGCTAAATGGCCTAGGAAAACTCAGAATCCTAAAAAAAATGATAAAGATGGAAAAGCCACAAATTTGTTTCCTGCAAGAAACTAAATGTAACAGTAGCACTTTAGAAAGCATCCTTTCTAAAGCTTGGACAGGCTGTCAAACAGTAGTGGTGGATGCTTCAGGAGCCTCGGGAGGGCTAGCCATTGCTTGGGACTCGAAAGTTCTATCCCTCTCAGACTTTCATGCCTCTCACCACTTCATACAAGTCAATTTTGATCTTCTAAGTACCAATATGCATGGGCTCCTTTCCAATGTCTATTTCCCACAGGACGCAAGGAAAAAGGCAGATCTACTCAATACAATAGAAGCCTTGAATAACCATAGAACACACCCTCTATGGATCATTGGAGGAGACTTCAACATGATCACCAAGCTGGAGGAAAAGCTGGGCGGAAGAAACAGGTTGGAACAGGAAACTAATTATTTCAAAGACTTCATCCACAATGCCTCCCTTATTGACCTGCAATTTTGCAATGGCAAATATACATGGAGTAATAGAAGAGCGGGAAAACACCAAATAGTCTCTAAACTTGATAGATTCCTCATATCAGACAACTCAATCCAGATAGGAGGGGATATAACAGCGACAATCCTTCCCCACTCAGGCTCAGATCATTAGCCAATCTCCCTGCAGTGGCAATCCTTCCCCACTCAGGCTCAGATCATTGGCCAATCTCCCTACAGTGGCAACGACCGGGCAATGTCACAGGGTGACCTTTTCACTTTGAATAATTCTGGTTCACCCATCCGGATTTCAAGGACTTCATCAAATCCACATGGAAAGCCTTTATACCGCCAGAAGGATCCAAAATGTTTCAATTCCAACATAAATTAAAAAATCTCAAGTACCATTTAAAGCATTGAAATGTGGAGACCTTTGGAAATATCTTCAAAGAGCAACAAAACTTAGTGAGAAACTTGGCAAATCTTCATCAAAAAATAATCACAGAAGGTCACACGGAAGCAACTCTGGAGGAAGAGCAAAGCATCCACAAACAACTGGAAGGAAGAAGGAAGCAGGAAGAGATACTATGGAAGCAGAAATCCAGAATCAGATGGCTAAAAGAGGGAGAGCGGAATACTAAGTTCTTTCACAGAACAACAGTTCAACGAAGAATGCACAACAATATTCCTTTCCTCCAGAAGCAAGATGGGGCACAAATAGAACAGCATGAGGAAATTGAGAAAGAATTTCGAACTCACTTCAAGGAGGTTCACCAAGAGCCAAATACGGACAGGGGACCAGCTATAGATAGAATCATCCAAAATGTGCCAAAACTTATAAATGAGGAACACAACGAACTTCTTCTAAGAACTATTCTAACTCAGGAGGTGGATACTGCCATGTCTCAACTCAAAGAAGGCAAAGCTCCAGGACCAGATGGCTTCACCACAACCTTTTTTCATTCTTTCTGGGACATGATCAAAATTGAAGTCTGGGAGGTGGTGGAGGAATCAAGAGCTCTTCACTGGCTGCTACCGTCTCTTAATTCTACCTTCATAGCTCTTATCCCAAAAGCAGAGGAGTCCACTGCGCCTGATAAGTTTCGACTGATTTCTCTATGCAATGTCATTTACAAGGTGATTTCCAAGGTAATAGCCAACAAGTTGAAACCCCTTCTACCTCTGCTCATCTCTCCTGAACAGTCGGGGTATGTTGAAGGAAGACAGATCTTGGATGGCATAATCCTCACGCACGAGATTATTCACTCTGTCAAGCAAACTAGGTAGCCAGGTATGATTCTAAAGTTGGATCTCTCTAAGGCTTTTGACAAGCTCAGCTGGTCCTATATACAAAAAATGCTTAATGCTTTCGGTTTTTCTCACATGTGGATCCGATGGATTATGAGTCTTTTAACTTCTTCCTTTTTCTCTATTCTTGTGAATGGATACCCGTCTCAGCCCTTTAGGCCCTCTAGGGGAATCAGGCAGGGCGATCCCCTCTCCCCCTTCCTCCTCATCCTGATGGCTGAAAGCCTAGGTCGTCACATCAAGCACTCCCATCTCTCTCATCAGCTCAAAGGCCTTTCTATTCACAACTCCCCTACTATAACTCACCAGCAGTTTGTTGATGACAACATGCTCTTCGGATATCCCTTTGTACAGGAAGCCTCCCGCTTCAAATCTCTGCTTAATGACTTCTCTGAGGCCTCAGGTACTAGTATCAACCATTCCAAATCGCAAATCTTCTTCTTCCATACCCAGCCAGTTGTCAAGCTTGATGTTGCCAGAATTTTGGGTTTCCCCATTGCTACCCTTCCTTCCAATTACCTTGGCGACCCTCTCATAGCTTCAGCCATTAAGCACTCCGCCTGGCGCGGGCTCATTGAAAAGCTTGAAACGCGTCTAAACCTCTGGATGTATAGATCCTTGAACATGGCCAGTCGTGTGGTGCTCATAAAAGCAGTACTATAGGAAATGCCGCTTTACCTATTCTCAATCTTGGCAGCCCCCAAATGGGTCTTAAAATGGATAAGAGACTTACAGAGAGGTTTCCTCTGGGGGAACTCAACCACAAACCGTAAATGGGCACTAGTAAAATGGACCACTATTTGTACTAACAAGGAAAAATGAGGTATTAATCTGAGAGACCCCAATCATAGTAATGCAATCATGAGTGCCAAAATATGGTGGCAATGGCTCTCTTCACCTGAAAAACCTTGGGCTACCATCTGGGTTGCCAAGTATGCCAACCATAGGCCATAGGAGGAACTCATAAGATACACTCCCAGTGTCCATGGTTCTCTGATATGGAATGCAGCCAAACAACACTTCTAGTTGATTTAGCAGCATAGTTTCTGGGAAGTTCGAAATGGTCGAATTGCGAGATTCTGGACGGATGCCTAGAACCAACTGCCAAAGCTTAATGGACTCCTACATATTCCTCCCAACTTCATCGAAGAGGCCCAACAACAGAATAAGATATGGGAGTATTGGGATCAGGAACAAGAGCAAGGATTCCAAAGTGGAAACATGGTATCCAGCTTACCAGAAACGTGGAACATCCATTCACGGAAGAATTGGAAAAGGAGTTAAGCAAAAGAAGCATCCGATACTCAGAGGACAAAGACATTCTATGATGGGGCTATCGGCCTAAGGGGGCTTTCACCACTTCAGAGGCTTATAAAATCATAAGCACAGACCCAACCCCCCCAGACCCAATATGGTCCAAAATCTAGGGGTTTGGCTCATGGCCCAAAGTTTTTCTTTTTTTATGGCTGGTTGGACACAAAAAAATTTTAACTTGGGAAAAACTCTGAAGGAGAAACTATCATGGCCCCTCCATTTGTGTTAACTGCAAATCTCAAGAGGAAACCACTCAACACCTATTGGACGCTTGCCCCTTGGCCAACCAAATATGGGAGAAGGCAAGTTTCAGGAGTCAAAGAAAATGTAGGATTCCAAATGATATAACAAATACACTAAGACACTGGCCAATGAATCCGTATAAATGTGAACTTCTCAATCACTTATGGCGCATTCTTCCTGGGCTGCTTCTATGGAACATATGGAAAGAACGAAACAAAAGGATATTCAAAGATCAATATTCCTTGATTGACATTATCTGGTGCAAGGTCTATGGGAATCTAGAAGAAACCTTGCAGCTTAAATCCTGGAACAAGGAAGACCTTCCAACTCAAGATAACGAGAAAGCCATCTGGGAAAACTGGAACTTACAACTACCCAAGCAGCTCCACAACAAAATCCAGCATAATGGCCGTAGAACCAACAAGGTCTCCTGGACTGCCCCACCTGAGCATTCCTTCAAACTCAATTTTGATGGAGCATCGAAAGGAAATCCTGGGATAGCCAAATATGGTGGAATATTAAAAAACCATGAGGGCAAGCTTCTTCAGATCTACTATGGAAATATCGGATGGGACACAAACAACTCGGCTGAGTTGGAAGGTCTTTGGCAAGGTCTCATTCTTTCCTGGCATAACAACTTCAGCCCCCTGGAGGTAGAAGGAGACTCTCAAATCCTAATTAACATGGCTAAGCATCTCCTAAATGGCTCTCATGCAAAGAAAATTGCCACGAGCTGGAGGCTTGAAGCGAGACTGGAAGCAATGGAGCAAGAACTACTTAATAACAGAGCCATCACCTTCAATCACATAAGAAGAGAAGGCAACAAAGTAGTAGATTTTATGGCCAACATTGGTGTGGAAAGTGAGTCTACCCTACAAGCAGGAACTCTAGACAAACTAAAGAATCATGCACAAGCTCAGGAATGCAATCACCTGGTCCAAAATGACACCACCCCCCCGGATGCGGGTGCCAACCAATCTGTTTAAGTTGATGGGACGGGGGTATAAGGGAAGCCACATGCCAGCCATGCATAGAGGAGACTTGGAAGGTGGTGGTGAAGGACAACCCCGGAAGGTGAAGTTAAAGGCTATGGGACGGCAGCCTGGGAGCATTTACTTTCCGCCTTCCTCCGGCTACATTGCAGAGTTTGGCTCTGATACACAATTGAATGCCTCATTAATGGCGGGCGACCTTCGAGGGAGAGCATGGAGTCATATAAACAGAGGCAACCCTAGCATCACCATATTCACTTGGGCAGGGTCTGGGGTTCCCATTCTGTCGCTGGTGCTGACAAATTCAGGACCTGGTCTGATTTATTCCTTCCCAGGTCTGTTGGTTCAGGTTGTTTATGCCCCTGTGGGTCTTTTGCATTTCAATTTGGATCAGGACTGCCCTATCAACATGGTTAGGACTCGTCAGAGGATGTTGAGCCGTTGCGGCTCTAGTCGTGGAGGGTCTTCGCGGCCCTCAGCTAAGGCAAAAACCCATTCTCCCTGTCACTGCCCTCATTGCCACTGTCACTGCCATTGCCCGCATCTAGGAGGTGCTTTCTCTCTCAAGCACAGCCAATTTATGGAGGCCAACTCACTTGGGTCTTCAACATCTCCTTACCTCGGCTCTGCAATTTTTTCCTTCAACAGCCCCCTGAATCATCCAAGAATTAACGCCCATGTCTCTGTTCTTTTTATCGACAAGGCCCAGAACAAGGGCGGTTCCAGTGCTCCGCCAGATTTCGAGGCCCCGATTGACATAGCCAGAGCTTCTGAATTGCCCAAGGTAGACAAGGGGAAGGACGTGGAAATGCTAGACCCTCAGTTGGAAAGGAACCAAAAGCAGCCTGAAGCGGCCGAGGTGAAAGAGGGCCAAGCACAGGAAGAGGAAGAATATGGACCGTGCCCAATTGTGGAGGAGGTGCCAGAGGACTAGTCTACTGCAATGTCTCAGGTTCGGTAGCTCGGGTGGGATTCTAGTTCTTTCCTTTCTTTTTGGTCATGTCCATCTATCTAATTGTCTCTGGCTCGTCTACGTGTCGATTATTTTTTATGTCAATGTGTCATAGTGGCAATCTTCCATCGCTGAGGTGTAGGGTCGGTTACTGTCTTGTTTGGTCTCCTGTTTTGTGGGCGGTCACAGTTGTGCAAGGGTGTCAGTTCTGTCCTCCCCTGCGTGGGAATGATTTTTTTGGTCACAAACGCCCCTATGAGGGCATGAAACAGGTAGCCCTCTCTTTCTGCTACATCTGGTTAATCCAGAATGCCATTCTTTCAGGCAGATGGATCTCTCAGACAGCTTGCATGTAAATGTACTCTGGTTTTTATGTATATAATAGAATAGTTTAATCGAGAAAAAAAAAGCTTAATTGAATCATCCATGACAAATGTGGGAAACACTCTTGAGGAGGATGTTCCTTATGTAGTAGTTGTTGTAAGGACACCTGTCTATAGCAGAGATGCAATTGGAACTGCATCGAGAGGAACAACTACAAGCTGTGAATTATGATCCTTTTCCTTTATTAGGTTATCCATTTCTTCTTCCATTGCTTTAATCTTGGCACCTTGTTCTACTAGCAGCTTTAACATTTCTTCCTTTTGTATCTTTGTCTCTCCAATTTCTTTAGCCTGGGGGTCTTCTATTACTAGCAACTTCAATTTCTTTTTTAATGCTACAATATCAACATTCTTCTTTCTAATTATTTCTTCTGTAGATTTAGGATTGTCTAGATTAAGGTCAACTTTGACCACCATTTCTTCCAAGTATTTGATTCTGGTGTCTTTGGCAGGTGAGGATATTTTCTCCAATTTGAGTTGAGACTACACATTATTTAGAGTAAGTTGTAGTTTTGAGGCACTGATGGCAGTCTGAGTCAAAGTCTAATATACTATCTCTACTGCCTTCCTGTGCATATCTATTTTCTCCAAAGGATGGACATACTTTGCCTCAAATTCAAAAGTGGTATGTTTGAAATCAACTGCTGACTTTGGTTGAGAGACTTGGGCCTGCAAGAATTCCATATGCATTCTTTCTTTTTTTGTATCATATGCTGAGATGAGTTTTTGCTGAATAGAGGAGGATTTCTTTTTGAACTGAGCTGAAATGTTATCATGAATGATATCATTCCTTTGCTTGATTTCCTTGTATCTCTAAAAAATATCCAACTGTCTCTGCTCTGTAGATGTTTCAAGCGATTGAGGGATTGTAACTAGGGAAGATGATGGAAATTCTATAGTACCACTGTCTAACCTGAAAGTATTCAAAGCTGAGAGAACAATAGTGCCTTGTGTGTCCTGCAGTGATGGAAATTCTATCTTAGAATTGGAGCTTGATTTGAGCTTCTTAGTATATATTTTAAATTCCTTAGTTGAGACTTCAATAAATGGAGAATCATCATCTCTTCCTCTCTTATCTATTTTCTCTTTGGGTATTGGAGTCTCTGAAGTTGTCCTTGAAAGTAACTTCTCCTTAGCCTCCTGCAACATCTTTTCCCCGAAGTGTGTTGATTCATATATTTTTCTATTTCGGGCCTCTGTGTGTGCACATATGGTGTAGTTTTTTGTTCCACTCTCAACTTGGAAATTACCCCAAAGGGGTCATATGTAGGTTTTAACCCCATACAAAAATTACCTACATACGAATTCTAAATCACAGGAAAAATAAAAATGCGAGAGCATAACATATAAAACACATATACACAGATATTTCCCACTGGATC
>APFE030987800.1:4292-19783 GCA_000404065.3 Pinus taeda
TGCACAGCTATAGTCACAACTGATAGCAATCTGATTCTCTAACACCTGTCCCTGCTGAACTGAACATGCACTGACATGCAACAGAGTTAACTGATGTATTCATTAGTTGTATTATGAGTTAATAACTTGTGAATTAATTAATAACTAATTCACCCAACTCATCTCTAGTCTATTCGCCAGTTAGACTAAATACAACCAGTTTAACAAAGCTAAACTGAACACACTCCATCAACTGCACCTCCAGTCCACTAAACTCAACTCACTTGAGTTCTAACTGAAGTCATGCATGCAAATATTCAACTAACCCACAAAGAAAACATATTTCCTTCTAACAGCTGCATGTGCCACATTTGTAGCTCAAACTGAAGTGCTCCAAGAGAATAAGATAAAGTTTATAGTCTAAATATTATTACAAGACAATAATATTTGACTTTTCTATTTTTGACAGCCAGTCTAAAAATAGACTTTGATCACTCCTGTTGTGATCACTCCTGCTGTGATCATCCCTGTTGTAATCCAAAAATAAAACTTGCGCCATAATTTGCCTGCAGGCCCACTTAGTGAAGGTGACTCTTTTCACTAAGCTCCATCATCTTGTTGCAATCTCAACATGTTATACCTTAAGCCATCCCCCATCTCAATGTGCATCTACAAATATATTTTTTCCAAGTCACTAAAAAAATATTTATTCCCTGTCATGTGGAACAATGCACCTAATTCTAGGTGCCACACGCTCCCCGTCATTATGTTTTCCATGCATGAAATAAGGATAAATTCAAGCTTTAACTATGAATCCAAAGCTTCACCTACTGGTCCTCCTGAGGTCTTCTTGATTTCCTTCTTGTGTGGACACTTCGTGGCATAATGCCTGAATTCATGACAATGGAAGCATTTAATTTTTGACAATTATTTTTTTCTCCTTGAATGGATTCTAGTTTGGATTTGGATTCTTGCCTTTTCCTTTATTTTCCTTTCTAGCCAACGAAAATTTATCTTCATCCTCACCCTTGGATAAAGTCCCATCTCTAGTATTCCACCTTATTTCTTCTTGTACCAAATCAGACCATAAGCACTCCCAACTCAGTAGTTTCTCCCTCCCATTCAACCAATCTTGATAGTTATGCCAGATATTCAGAAGGCCCAAAAGGGATAGGATTACCAAGTCTTCTTTAGGGACATTAACACCAACCCCTACAAGTTCATCACAACATTGTGTAAACTTACTCAGATACTATGGAATTATGCCATTCTTCTACACATTGATACTTCAAAGTTTATCCTTGACTTCCATCTTCTTGTGGTAACTACTATTCTCAAACAATTATGTCAGTGATTTCCACATCGCAAACATAGTTTCTTTTCTATGGAGATTCAATCAAATATGATTATGTACTCCCTCCAATAATATTCTCCTCACCTTGGCTACATCTTTCTTCCACTGAGCAAGGTTATAGGCATCAGATGCTTGAGGTTTTGCAACATTTGTCTTGATATATTTTAACAATCCATTGTCATCCAATATTTCCTCCATGTGGTCCTTCCATGCAACAAAATTAGAGGTGCCTTCAAGGTATACTCTAGCCTTAGTCCATTGAAGTCCATCTTCTTAGCTCTGAATAAATCATGTTGCACTAATCTTCAAATTTGAACCTCTGAGAAACAACTTTGAATTTCCTACTCTAACAGTGAATATTGCTTTCATACCATGTAGAAATTAGGTTGTATATTTGCAATTGCTCATGAAGTTTTAATCAAAGTCATAAGACACAAACCTACATTGTTGTTATGCAGACATTAATTCACAATTTACAACAAAAATATTAGACATGCAAGAAGAAATAACACTCATGAAACAAGTATTTTTATCTGGGGAAAGCAATATGCTAAAAAACCCAATGCATGCTTACATTAATTAAATGAATAAAGATGTATTACAATTGCTTTCCTCAACTGTGCTCACCCTACAAGTGCACAACCTGTCTCTCTATTCAGTGAAGGCCTACGACCCATACTTAGTCAAATTTTTCCTCAGCTTGAGTTCATATTTCCTTGAATTGTTCCTTAAGGAATTAGCCCCTATTATTTAGGAAATTACTCTAATTGGATTACGTAATTCCTTATGTTGATCATATGACTGCATGCAACACTTTTACACTCAAGACTAATCTACAATTGATGTTACACTACCTTGGAATCTACACCTCAACTAGGTAACTCTAATTCTTTGCATGCACTAGCTATTTTTGGTAGATTGATCAGTTAACTCGATGGTCACTAATTTTTATTGAATTTCCATTGCCTAACTGAAATTCCACTAGTTCCTCCAAAAGTTGGAACTCGTTTAACTTAAAATAACTTGATATCACTGACCTTGATTGCTATAAACTAGCAATCACACATGAAGAACTAAACTTTAACTCCTCCAACTCAAATTTACTGTTTAAACTGGGCAACACAATCCATGTCACACAAGTTAACATCATCCAAGTTGTCAATTCAAATTTTCTCAATTTAATCAAGGCAAAATCATTGAGAATTTCTTGTTGCATTTTACAACAAACAGGGTGGGTAAAACCATTACAAGGTAACCTAAGAACTCGGTGGGGGTAATTCCAATAGGAAATGTGACAAGGTCAGGGGCGATAGGCATACTATAACATTGGATGGAATGTGACATGTAATCACCTTGAGGAGGAGATCGGGAAATGGGTTGCATACTATTTAATGAAATTCACCCTATGTTAGAAAACACTAGGGCCATTAACAAACACTGCACTTACGGATGTTCGTGGTTTTCAAACTATATCGTCGTCACAGTTTTGTTTGAATCAATAGGGGCTAGATGGGTGAGGTGGATCTATGGGTGAGAATAGTTCCCAAAATACTAACACCTTCCCATGGGTTTGGTGAGTAGTCCACCGAATTCTCATACCAATCAAGGAGGTACAGGTAGGATTAGGGTTTGGGCATGTGAGTTTCTAGCATTGAAAATTCCTATCTGCATGAAAAACCCTAGTAGAGCCATCCCATTCAATTGTTAAGTGTTATTATACCTAATTGGGTAGCATTGAGAATTATATAATATATATATATATATAGACATATTCTATCTGCCTCTATAGACACAAATATTTATATTTAAATGAAGTTCATATTAAAATATATTAGTTGGATGAATATCAAACAAATTATTTAATTGTTATATTGAAATATTTACAAGCTGAATTTATGGTGTTTTTTTCTTTTAATTATTTCATCTCTTTAAAGTCGATATAAAATTATGTTTTTTTTGTATCTAGAGGAATAAGTGATTGAGTTGGTCTCATACTCATGTGGCATATGATTGATTCCAACTACTACCACTACAACTTGTATGTGCCTATGTATTCCCAACACTGCACTCAAAGCCTTCCAACCCATCAATCATTTTGCAAAGAGCATATAGCAAGTTGTGTACCCAAGAAGAGGTTTAATGTTAAGTTACATCCACCTACACAGGACCACCATGGACATTCTTGAACTTGTAAATCAACTGACCACCACTATATTTTCCATTTTATGGATTTCGTTTAGTTGAACGTCCCTCCCTAGTACCAAGGATGGTTCCTTGGGATGACGTTTGATACACAATTTGGAGAATATTTTTTCTAAGGTCGAACTAGTGAAGCCATTGTTGGAAGTATATTTAATTATTGGTTAGCATTGATGTCAAAGGATTATGGTTTGTTAGCATTGATGTCAAAGGATGATGGTTGGTTTACATTGATGTCAACCTGGTTTGTACAGGAGCAAACCCATCTAGTACAAAGGATAAGTTTCTACTTGAGTCCCTAGAAGTACCACTAATCTTCAAGTTTGTTATTGATGTTTTCGGTTAATATGCCTCTAGTTTACTATTCAAATGAAGCCTCAGAAAGCCGGCATATCATCAGTGTCTGCACACAGCCTTAGACGAGACCTACCACTAGTGTCTAGTAACCTTTATCATCAAAGTCATAATTATATCTCAATATGATGCCATCAAAGAAGCTTCCAAACCATAATGTGACCAAATTATGAAGTAACATAGTCACCTATGTAAAACTAGTGTGTGATAATGCAAGTTGTATAGTATGAGATCTGGCATGTTATAGCATGGTTCCCAAGAACAAAGGGCACGACAATTCTTGTAGGTGAATAAATTTAAAAACCATGGTAAAAATCATTGAATTTCCCAAGGAATTCATGCGTGCAAGGATGTCAAATGTCTCTTTGATATTATCAATGTTATCATCAACAAAATCCTTGGATTTTCCCATGGTAATTATAAGGAAGAGAATTTATAAAAATTAAATGATTTTGATCAGTCTAGTGTGCATTTGGATGAGATCCATTAGCTCTAGCACCGGTATTCCACGCAATTTTTTTTTTTGGGCTTTATTTTGATCTGGAATAGGTGTAATGAAGGGCGAATGGATCAACTAGATTTGTTTATAAGAAGAGCTTCGGCGTAAATCACATATAGAAAGACCTTTGTCGACGCGTTTCGAACCAACTAGTGTGGTTCATCGTCAGGACAAGTTGATAATTTTATCTAAAAGCTTTGTGTTAATAATTTTATCTAAAAGCTCAAGTGATTTGTTTAGCAATTGCAAGAATAAGTCCATACATTGAGATATATGAAGGATGGTGGTATAGAATTTTGAGTGCTTGGTTTAAGATCTGTCTAATTATAAATCTTTCAGAATCATATCTGCACCATAATCTGCTTGTTATTGAAAAAATTATCCATAATCTGCTTGTTATTGAAAAAATTATTACGGTTATGTAGCATTCGCCTATTATGTTAGATCAATGAACCAAAATTATTGATTGCCCATAGTCTTTAACTGTTGGAGGTTCACGTTTGTTCTGCACACAATATTTTAGTTACTGGAGATTCCTTTTATTTGTTGAGATTAATTTTTTCTCTATGCATCATGTTTTAATCACTGGAGGTTCATTATTTTTTATGTGCACCATAAATTTACTATTATGCTTCTTATATCTATATAGTACACATATGTATGTTATTTGAGGCACACCTATAGTTTTCATTGGCTTTTGTTTCGAAGCTAGATCTTATGAGGGTTAATGTAGAGATCGCTGGTTGAATGATCTCCATATATGTACATTGATGACCTTGTATGTTGATCTATCGTTGTTGTATGGGAGATGCACTTATATGACTGTGGTTGTATGTTAATAAGCATGCTACAGGGGTTTAAATGTGTAGTGTAGAGATCAGGGCACAGGTTTTGTATCAGCACCTAATTCACTAAGGCAGAGACTTTTCTATGGCATAGATTGTCAATGAATCTGACGTGTATTGTTTGCAGGATTGAGGCCGGTTTCTCAATATATTTAATGTTGTTGCTTATTCTTTGAGATTACATTGTTTCTAGGTGTAGAGGTTGAACTTTTGCAGAAGGAAAAGGTTTGGTATTCATTGTTTCACATTAAGGGAATAGGTTCATGAATTGGATATGTGTGATACTATTTCCTATATTCAAGAGAAATTTCATGCAAAATTGAAGACAGAGACTGAGCATTGTTATGCTTGATTTTTTTATATTGTTTATGCTTGAACACAGGGATTTTTTGTATGATGGTTTATTAGTAAATGAAAATAATCTATTGCGGTGAATAGAGTTTGTCTTTACATATTTATTATGATAAATACCTTGGTTGATTGATAGCATAAATACTTGTAGATGATTACGATGGTATTTCTAGCTACTGATTGTCATTATTATATAGAGTTGGTGGTTGCACTATTGATTGTTTTGGGTATTGCAGATTTAAAAGAGGATTTTGTTTTGATGAACATAGTGCTTTATGTGGGTCCAATCTAAAATATCTTAATAAAATGTGGCCTTCTAGATCAATGAATTTTATAGGTGTTCCCAGTGTGAAATATTTCTAAACATGGATCATAAGACGTCAGAGGGAGTAGCGGATTCCTTCCAGTGGCAGATCAAAAATTTATTGGAGGTAGCAGCCTCCAACTGGTATGAGATTTTTCACTAGTAAAAGCGTACACTAATGCAATATGTAAAACAAAAACATTATAATGATAGAAGACAAGCAGACAATAGAAGTTGTGGTTTTTTCTAGTTGAGTTTTCCACCTAAAAATCAAGTGTCTCTATGTGATGATGTGCTCTTTGATCCATTGATGTGTTTTTATTGCTCACACTTTACAAATGTTATCTGACAATTCTTAACTCAATTGATCATTAACATTACAATATAAAAGTAAAAATACTAATTGCACAAAATACTAATTAACCTACCCCCCCAAAAAGTATTTCTAACAGTTGGAATCATAACCAAGTGCTTCAAGAAGTAGCTTGATCACTAGAAGGAAGATCCAGAAAAATGAGCATCTAGGATGAAGTTTTATCAACCAAGCCACATCTATTCAATGGAACAAACGTCACATTTTGGAATATTAGAATGAAGTCATACTTACAATCTCTTGGAGCTTATGTTTGGGGATCAATGGAAAATGGCTACCGCAATAAAGAAACAATGCCAAAGTAATCAATGTTATTTTGGGAGGTCTTGCAGAATTAGAATTCATCAAGGTAATGCAGTATAAAACTATGAAATAAATGTGGCACAATTTGGTCAAAAGCTATGAAGGGGACACAAAGATAAAATATGTTAATTTACAATCATATAGAATTCAATATGAAACTCTTAAAATGCATGAAGATGAAAGTGTTGGAAATTTTTTCCTCAGAGTTAATGAAGTAGTAAATAATATGAAGGGTCTTGATGATAAGTTTGAGAACTCTATGATTGTTAAGAAGATATTAAGGTCACTAACTCCTAAGTTTAATGCCAAAGTTTCAGCAATTGAATAAATGTAAGACTTGATTCATCTATCTCTAGAAGGTCTCCATGGTATTTGAAAGCCTATGAAATGAGGACAACAGGGGACCAATCATAAATTATAGAAGTTTCCTTCAAAGCTACAAGAAAATGCAAACAAAAGTATGAAGACATTGGCTACATTTCATATGAAGAAGAGGAAAACTTTGCCAAGAAGTTGCAAACAGGAACCAGAAAATTCAAAGGTAAGCTTCCATTTAAGTGTTTTTCTTATGGAAAGGTTGGACACTATGCTACTAAATTTCCATAGAAAGACAATGTTGAAAGAGAAAAAAACATTTCTATGAATAATTTCAAAAGGAATTTCACTAAAAAGAAGAGTTTTTATTCTCATGAAGATAGTGAATGTTAATCTAATGACAAAGATAACAATGCTAACTCTAATCATGAATACAAAATCTTCATGGCATTTGAGGATCAATTAGCAAGTGAATTAGATAATTATGATACAAATTATTTAATAGATGCATTAAAAGAGATAGACATGCTCAGAAATATAAACAAGAATCAAGAAAAGGAAATCAGAATGTATAAAGAGAATGGCTTTGCTAAAGAAATGACCGAGTTAAAGGTTTTTTTAGAGGAGGCTAAAAGAATAGAGAAGTACTGAGAAAAAACTGCAAGAAAATAAAAGGCACTATGAAAAACTGTAATATGAAATTGTAGGACTAAGGAAAGAACTTGAGAAAATAAAATATTAGCTAAATATAATTATAAAGTTTGAAAAGGGATCTGAAACATTATAGGATATAATCAATGTTCAACATTCTTCATTAATCAAGGCAAGTCGGGATGCAATGCAACTTAGTATCAAAATAAAAAAGATTCAGAATCTATGATGTCAACAAGCAAAGGTCCAAAGAGTTATGCCAATGTGGTAAAGGAAGTTAATGGTCAAGGAAACCGGGATCGACAAAAGAAAAATGAATCAAGCCTAAAACAAAGGCGAAACTAAGACTAGAAACGAATTCTACCTACAATCAAGAGCCAAGCCATTTAAGGAATTCTTCACTCCCAGGTACACATTTGTGTTCTACGGACGTTATTTTGCTTTTCATAAACTTGGTCACAAATTCATTCACTGTGTAGAATACGAAACTATCAAAACCAAAGAAGCAAGAACCAAGTATAATTTAAGTAGATCAATAAAGGCTAGGCATTCCTTCCATAATGCGTTCTCTCCCCATATGGATGAAATTTAATGTTCTATATGCAATAAATTTGGGCATAAGGAGAGTGAATGCAAAATTAGGTTGATTCCTTCTTATCAAAGTGGACAAAAGACAGAACCTCCTAAAGTTTGGAAAAGGATGACTCCCTCTTCAAAAAAGTGTGGTATAGATCTATATGCAAGGGATCAAGATAACATGTGGCATGTCAATATTGGTTGCTCAAGACACATGACAAGTGACAGAAAAAAAAAAAAAAAAAAAAAAAAAAAAAAAAAAAAAAAAAAAAAAAAAAAAAAAATTGTTTCTTTTTATGAAATTAATAAAGGAAAAATTATTTTTTTTGGTAATAATTCTCATGCTGTTATTAAAGGCAAGGGATCTATGGTATTAAAAGATAAAACCAAAGCTCAAAATGTCTTTTTTGTAGATGGCTTAAAACATAAGTTTTGAGTGTCAATCACATGTGTGACCAAGGGCATGAAGTTATTTTCAATTCCAAATGATGTGTGGTCAAATAATTGAACAAAGGGAAAATTTTAATCAAAGAAACTAGGACTCTAGATAATGTATGCATCTTAGAAGGTGATAGTGAACATTGTTGTTTGAGCAAGACTGAAGAAATTCGATTGTGTAAGAAGATGTTGGGACATCTTCGTTTCAATCCACTAGTTAAACTAAGTAAGAAGGGAGTTGTATGTGACATGCCAAGTATCATACCTCCTGAAGATAGCATTTGCAAATCCTATTAATTTGATAAGAAATCAAAATTTCATTTCAAAGAATAAGAGTATTATTCAAAAAGACCTCTTGAATTTATTCATATAGACTTATGTGTACCAATCAAGAACAAATATCCTTGAGGTGAGCAATATTTTATATTATTCATTGATGACTACACTAGAATGTGATGGGTTAGTCTGCTGAAATTTAAAGATGGGGCTTTGATAAATTTAAAATATTCTAGGCTTTGGTTCAAAATAGAATGGATCAAAATCAAACGTATCAAAAGAGAGTTCATATTAGATGAATTCTTTGATTTATGTGATCATAATGGCATCAAAAGAGAATTCTTTATAGCCAAAACTACTCAACAAAATGGGGTTGCAGAAAGAATGAACATAACTATTTAGCAAATGGGTCATGCAATTATTAATGAATCTAGAGTATCTCATACTTTTTGGGTAGAAGAAATACAAAAAACGGTCAACAAACTCAACAAATCCCATATAAGAGTTAACATTAACAAAACATCGCATGAACTATGGTATAGAAGACCTGCAACTATTAAGTACTTTAAGATATTTGGAAGCAAATGTTATATCAAAAGAAATTATTATAAACTTAGTAAATTTGAGCCAATAGTGCTTGAAAGTATTATTATCGTATACTCCTCCAGAAACAAAGCTTACAAATGTTACAATAAAAGGGTTAGTAAAATTGTTGAATGTATATATCTTACAACAGATGATGGATTTGTATGCCCCAAAAGGAAAATACAAACTGATGATGAACATTATGAGATGAAATCAAATAAATTATAGGGGGAGAAGAAGAAGAGGCGTTGAAAGAGGAAGACAAAGAATTAATTGAGCCATAAAGGACTCCATCTAGATATGTGCATAAAAATCATCCTGAAAATAAAAAACTAGGTGATAAAGAGGTGGAGTATAAACTAGAAGGAAATTCATTGGCTCCTCTAGTCACTTAGCTTTATTATCTACAACCAAACCTCAAAATGTGCGTCAAGCAAACCAAGATGAATGTTGGATAAAACCCATGCATGGATACATTTACCGATTGAAAAGAATCTTATTTGGGATCTAATTCGAAGGCCACACAAAAAAATGCAATTGATACCAAATGAGTATTTAAAAACAAAAACACAAAATGAAAATGGAGTAGTAATGAATAAGGCACGTTTTTTCTTCAAACGGGATGCTCAAGAGGAAGTATATTTTTAAGAGACATTTTCACCTTTGGCTCACCTCAAAGCCATCAAATGTTCCTAGAATTTTCTAGCTTCTACAAATTTAAAGCATATCAAATGGGTGTTAAATCCACATTTTTTAATGGAGATCTAGAGGAAGAGGTTTACATTGAGAAACCTGAAGGGTTTATACTTGGTAATGACAATAATCTCGTATGCAAATTCAAAAAGGGATTGTATGGGTTAAAACAAGCTCCCTGGGCTTGGTATTACTGTCTTGGCAAATATCTTCAGCAATAGGGCTTCAAGAAACTATCAGGAGATAGAAACGTATATATCAATGCAGATAAGGATAAAATCTTGGTGGTATTCCTTTATGTTTATGATACCATATTTGGTAGAAATTTTGACTCAATAAGTCAAGGTTTTGCAGTAGCCATGCAATAGGAGTTTGAAATTTCCCTACTTGGTGAGCTAACATTATTTCTTGGATTATAGGTACATCAAACTAAGGATGGTATATTTCTCTACCAAACTAAATATCTCAAATATATCTTGAATAAATGTGGACTAGAAGACTATAAAATTATATGTACACCTATGGTAACAAGCTACAACTCAACAAAGATGATGATTCCCCAGTAGTTAATCAATCTTAATATTGATCTATGATTGGAAGTTTGATTTATCTTACAGGTAACAAACTAGATATTATGCATGTAGTTGGCATAGTCAGACACTTTCAAGAAAATACTGTAGAGACTCATATCAAAGCATTCAAAAGGATATTCAAGTTTCTATAGGGAACTCCAGACCTTGGACTATAGTATCCGAAGAATACAGGTTTTACACTTAAAGCATATATTGATGTAGATTGGGTTGGAATAATTGATGATCGAAAAAGTACCAGTGATTTAGAATAGTGCTTAGTTTCTTGGTTCATCAAAAAGTATAGCTCTATTTCCTTATCAAATGTTGAATAAGAATACCTTGTAGCAACATCTTGTTGTACACAACCGCTTTGGGTGATTCAAACTCTACAGGACATTCAAATCAACTATTTACAACTTGTGTATATCCTTTATTACAACATGTTACAGTGTTGGGTCCGCCAACATTCAGGGGGTCTCCCCGATATGAAGTCCCAACTAGACCTCACACCATTTGGAATAGGAGTCCTAATACTGGGTGGTAATGTAATGCCTTGACCACAGAAACACGCAGAAGAAAGTATGATAAATTTGGGAGAGAGCAAGTGTGTGACCCTGCGGAGAGTCAAGTGTCATGCATGAAGGTTCTAACACAAGGAGGGGGAAAAGAAGTGTGCCCCTACAAAGCTTGTAATAGTACGCAACTTGAAAGGAACACATGAGTGAAATGACATCACAAGATAAAATGCAGAATATTCCACAAGTTAAAGTGATGAGTTAATCCAACAACAAGCATTCAACAATATTCATACAAATGCAAACAAAATATTTCATAAGCATATGCGTAAGTTAAATAACATACATTGATAATACAATAAGAATAGTCATGCTATATTAACAACATATGCATGAAAGCATGTTCGCTCTGATTTTATTATTATAAGTGAAATTTCCATCCATACATACACCATTGACAACCACTAGCCCCAATAGTGGAACATTACAGTCAAGAACACTTGGTCCTCTAAAGAAGTATACTCACTCTACTTTATGGCGAAACCAAGGCTCTTCACAATACTTTCAAAATTTTTCTAAGCCTAAGCCTAGCCAAAAGCTTGGCTCCCAAATGCCTGTTACATGAGTTTTGAGATTATATTTATAATAAGAGGGGGTGACTCTTCAACTTCTTCACAAAATAACACATTACATTACATGATGAATTTTCATATTCCAATATTGACACTTGGAATTTCACTTACAACATAATTACAAATAATATTTCATTTTCCAAATGTACCCATATAAGACAAAATAAGGTAGAGATAGCCTAACAAGGCATGAAACTATGATTCTAGAGTTTGGTGGAAGTCCAACTCAGCAACCTTCACTTGATGCTTCTCGATCACTTATTAGTGCCAATCTTGGTATTGTGTGATGGTGTCCCCAAACTAATTAACAGTGCCTTTCTGGAAGTGGACTCTAGCCTTCATGGCATCCTGGTATATCGTCTTGGAAATTGTATCTGACTTGTTCTAAAGCATGAGCAGCATTGTCTTTATCTTGACGGGACCACCAATGTACTTCTGCATGTTATGTGCATTTAGCTCCAAGTCTTTCATGGTAGCTTCTTGCCTTAGCTACTCCAAGTACTCATTGATCTCTAGCCAGACTTGGTTCTTGGGTTTAGAACAGGTGAGGGAACCGGTTGATGGGATATGGTGTTTTCTCACCAAGACATCCAAACTACTATACAAATACACATATGAGGCATGTGTGTTGTCGATGAATGAGGAGACTTGCTCGTTTTTTTGAATCAACATTCGAACCTTCACTTTCTCTAGCTCTGCATGTGGCTTCATCTTCTTCACTAAGTCAAGTGGGGCCCCTTTGTACCACATTTTCCACTCTTATACATGGATGATGGTAGCATGTATGTTTTTGAGAGTTTGAACAAACTCTTTTCACCATTGTTGTAGGCCATGCAAACAAACAAATGCTTTATGCACGGTGACAAATCCGTCATAGAGCTTCTGCATGGTTTCTCCAAATGTTGATACCTCATCAAGTATCATTGTTCTCATCTCCCTGAATGTGGAAACTCCATTATGCATTGATGATCAAAATTTTTCAGCCTCTTGTTGGGCGCATCCCAACTTGGCCTATATTTGGAAAAACTCTGTGTTTTTTGGTGTGAAGTGTGCAGTGGAGTGCAAAGTGGACCGCGCAGTGGAGTATTTCGCATATACAATGCGGTGTCATAAGGGCTTTGGGGTGGGTCGAAGCCCCTCCTTTTTGTAAAAGTACGTGATTTTGTAAGGGATCAATGGTTTTGGGACCATAGGTGTTTGTTTTAGGGAATCCATGGTATTGGGACCATGGTAATTTGATGATGTAACCCTTCGATGTAATATTATATATAGGGTAAAATAATAAGAAGAGATATAAAATGGAATTGATCCAGATCATTGTTATGGGAAAATTATTGAGATTTGTAATTTGGTAGAGAAGTCCAGGCTCTGCAGCTATGCATAGAGGCCTGAGTCTACACTTGAGTGCGCAGACAACCTGTAGCTTATTCCACAGGTCAAGAACTATTTGTTTTTCAAATATTTATTATATTAAGCGACAGTTCTTGTGGGCATGGCTCTACACTGGGGTGAACCATCGTAATTCTTTGTTTGATGTGTATATTTTCTTATTATTTGTTGTAGAGTAGCAGTTATTATAATTGCATTTTATTTCAGCACGGTGATGGTTTATGGTTTTATATGGCATGTTTAAGTTATTAATCTAATGCAGATAAGTGATTTATAAATGCTAAGAATAAGATAACATAATAATACCACATCTCCTAGTCCCTAATGTTAGGATATTCTGACACATAGGAATAGCTAAGTATAACTTGGTCTAGTATAGAGTTAGGTAAAGTTTGTTTCTTTACTATGTACATTTGTAACTTACAATCCGACGGTCACGATATCTAGTGATCCGACAGTTCATTCTCTCCTCGGTATCACCGACACTTGATCCGTGGCTTAGCACCCGATTGGTCCATGAATTCTATTTAAAGCACATGGAGGGTCATTTGTAGGTTAACCGTTCACGAGAGAAGCTTATGTAAATTTTCATTGTTTTATTAATAAATTGCCTGAAGTGGCCGCGTTGGCTCAGGCCGTGGACTGTTTCCCTCTTTAAGGGTTTTAACCACGTCAAAATATTGGTGTATTGATATTTGATCTGTTTGTGAGCGGTGTCCTTTGGTGTTCTATCTGAGGAACTTACCCTGTAAATTCCTACATGGTATCAGAGCTATTTGAGGGTCGCATCTGTTGGTGATCCAAATCTGAAGCCAGTACAACTGCATCTGACTTCCATCTCCTAGATCTGATATTTCTGACTACTTTCGGGCCGAGAGGAATGCTCTGTTATTTTAGGAGCATCTGTTCCAGTGAGGAACCCCTTTCGTTTCACACGAAAAGGTTTCTGGTAGCCCTAGCTGCGTCATTTTTAAGATCTGGAGGTATACAGTGTTTATTTGCAGTTTACAGTTATTTTCTCTCTGTTTATTTCGGTTTCGGTTTATTTAGCTCTTTTTAATTACCAGATCTATACCTTTCATTTCTGGGTATGCTCTTTGCCCTGCGACTCTGTACAATCTGGGCAAATCAGAAACAGAAAGGAAGGATTTTTCTCATGCGTATGCTCTTTTCCGTTGTGCCTTAGTGTGATCTCGGAAAATCAGAAACATTGAGGAAAATATTTAGTTTCCAGGTGAAGCTAACTTTAAGCCCTAAGGTTTGTTTTTTTTGCATGTCCGTGTTGGGTTTTGTGTTTTTGTTTTGTAGGAAGAAAAAGAGCTTTCTCAAGCAAGCACGCAATCCAAAGCTTCAGCGACCAAAAAAAAACAAAGCCCCCCCCCCTCTCTCTCTCTCTCTCAAACTTTTTCTTTATCTCACTTGGTTCAAAGCTAATTTATGAGAGTAGAGGTCTTGGGTTCAAATCTCCTTTTTGTTGAAAAAATGGCCATTTTTTTTCATTTCTGCACATTCTCGCACTTCGTCGGCACCTTCATCAACTTTTTTTCAAAAAGTCATAACTTCTTCATTCGGAAGCCGTTTTCAGAGCCATTTTTTTTTAACTAGCCTAATTTTTCGAGATCTTTCCATTGGAGCACTTAGTTTTAGCATATATAGCTTCAATTTATGTTAAAATGGAAAGTCCATGCCAAGTTATTCTTGACAACACCAACTACTTCCAATGGTGGTCCTACATTGTGGATTTACTTAGAAGTAAAGGTCTTTACAGAATAGCCTCAAGCCAAGAAACCAAACTAAAAGATGAAGATAAGGTAGCTAAATGGGAAAATAGACAAGATCAAGCACGTGGGTTGATAGGGATGTCTATCTCTCCATATCTTAGATTCCATATTGCAGAACTTGATACTCCTGATAAAGCAATGGAGCAGCTTACTAAAGTTTTTGGAATCAAAAATGAACTTAGAGCCCATCAACTTTGCTTACATTGGACCCCAATAATTTTTCTTGCATTGAATATTTTTTTTCCAAGTTCAAGACCCTTAGACTTCTCTTGGAAGGTGTTAAGGTTAAGAAAGAAGATAGTGCCCTTATCTATTCCATCCTTACTAAGTTGGGACCAGCCTACTCTGTATTTGTTTCCACCTTCCATTCTACAAGGGAAGCTTTCATTTGTCAAGGAAAAGACTACAAGGCCCCTTCCTTTGACTCTTTTTGTGATTCTTTAATAAGAGAACAAGAAAAACTCTTACACCTTGGTCTTCTTAATCTTGGAAACTCTTTCAAGAAAG